>CM023483.1:68465801-68714040 GCA_013339685.2 Hyalomma asiaticum
TTTCATCTGTATACAGACTGTGTGTGCCTTCATGCCCACGTATGTCGTACCTTGCACTACAATAAAGGGAAACGCCAAGCCGGAAACGATGGTGTACCACCCGTTATCATTGGCGGTACGCTGGCTCGCTTGCCCACGCGGACCGAGCTTGACCAAGCGATCACGCCCCTTTATATATGTGCGCAACCTCTGGCTTTCATCGATCGAGGTCAGGCAACATTATGTCACAGCCGGAGCGATTTTCGGGGTCCTCGTCGGTGCTCGCGTCCCGGGGTGTTATGGTGCGGGCTGCGTTGGCCGCGCGTGTGCAAGAGAGAGAGAGAGAGAGAGAGCGTCTTGCTTTCTCGTCGCCGCCCCTCTCTTCTCCCTTACAGAGGCCGCGCGCGATGAGCTGATGAATGGGCGCATCCTCTTCGCTGTCGTTCCCAGCGGTCACCGCCGTTGCCTCCGGTCCGTTCCCGCCCCTTTCCTGCTTCGCTCACCCCCCTTCCCCCTCCCGCTGTTCCTTCTCTTTCTTTCCCCTTCGCTCGTGGCACGACGCTAGCTGAAGCGAAGTGTAGAAATCTTGCCTGGTTGATTTTATATTGAGAAGTGAAGGTTCTCTCCATTCCATCGTCCTGTATTCTATCTGCAAAAGAGACCTTTAGCAGATCTGGTTTACTGTACAGTGACTACAGTAATAGCTGCTTTAGTCGGCTAGACCACACTGCTTGCTCGCAGCGTATACGGTGTCGTGATGGAACGATGAAAGTGGCTAATGAACGCCTTGCAGGCTAATGTAGCTACGTGTCGACAACAACGGTGCCTTATAACCGTACGGTGAGTACGGTAGTACCGTGTACCGTCGTGGCTAACACGTAGACCCCCCCCCCCCCCCTCCGCCCCCTTTTTTTTTCTTTAAAGGATGAAATGCTTCCAGCTTCGGTTGTCAGCGACCTTGAAGTGACCTTGCTCCAAAAGCCAGAGCCGTTATCCAAGCCACTAGCGTGATCCGAGCTCTGTGTGCCCAAACGAGAACATAGGGGAGGTCAAGCGGGATAGACCGGGTACTGAAACGAGGACATCACTGTATACTCGTAAGAAAACATCCGGGCAACCAGCCAAAAATTTGAAGTATGCGCCCAGTGGCCGCAGGCCTTTTGTACAAGACCGCGTTACATGCACTAGTTGCTGGCTAAACAGTTCACAAAAATTTGGAGTACGAGTTTTTTCTTTATGTTCCTTAAGAATACCCTTAAGACAGTAACTTATATTACGCTAGAGTTTCGTTTGTCATTTCCCACACCGACGTTGAAAAGGCATCCTACACTATTCATATCTTTTCGACGCCAGGTGCTCGCGGCAACCAGACTTTCGAAACAATGTTGCTAGGAGCGTCAGCGCGCATCCAGGAATTTTCAAACCTCCTAGGGACGTGCTGCGAGTTGACGATCTCATTTCGGCGGGCCGCCACCAGTTGACGGGCGAGCCGAAACAGTAATGCTTCTCTGCCGACCAAGAACAAAGGTACTGCTATGCCCGCCTGTGCGCGGGTGCCGGTCGCGCTCGGCAAGGAGGTAGCCCTTTCATGCTACACATGTACTCTCGATTACGGAAGAGCCAGCCACCCCTTTCTTCGAGGAATCATTTGAAAGAACACAGGGCTGCATGCTTTGTAGCTGTGAACCCGTTACAGAGGCGCTGGTAATTATGGCGTAGTGGGTACTTCCCACTTGGCAAAATGATAACAGTTATGGTGCAGGGGATACCTATCACCTCTACTAGCACTAGTTTCCTCAAGCGTTTAAAATGGCCTCTAAGAAGGTCGTTCCTCCAGCTTACGCTGTCACGGTCCTGCGGTTCCGCGCAGGCCTGGCTCTTTTTTTTTTTTTTTCTTAAGTCTGTAAGACACGCATCTCACTGTCTTCACCCCATCACCTTACCAAAGGTACGCATGGAGCATCTCGTTTGTGTATTGCCGGTTAAAATAGCTACGTGCCGACCTCGACGTTACGGTATTACCGTACGTTAAACCACCTCTGCTAAAGCTCTGAATTGTTGCTATATAGAAGGACAGAAAGTTGAGCTAGTTCTAAGGGTTTCGTCATGAATGAGGGAAAGACGTACGGTGTCTCGTTCCCTCATCTTGTACTTTTATGTGCACGCCTTGTACCCTCTTACGCGATTGTTCTTTTGACATATTTCGTTTTACAGAAGTTGCTCAGATAAGTTCCAGCGTGTAGCACGGCGAAGCTCGCTGCCCCCGACTCCCTGTGGGGTTATGTGTGTTCAAATCAGCGTGAAGCGTCGGAGAGAGCCTCCTCCCCGGAAAAACAAGGCCGGGGACGCGGAGAGGATGAGACGGCAAAGATGAAAATATGGAGGAGCGTGCGGATGGCGTTTTCTGCCAGCCATCTCTCTTGCTTGACGTGGAGAAAGTGCTGTGTGTGTTGCGCGTGTTCGTCATCGCTTCTTTCTTTCTTTCTTTCTTTCTTTCTTTCTTTCTTTCTTTCTTTCTTTCTTCTTTCTTTCTTTCTTTCTTTCTTTCTTTCTTTCTTTCTTTCTTTCTTCGAAGGCATTGTTCTGACGTGTGTAAGATTATGCTAATATGTTAGAATGAAGGAAAGTGCAGAGCCGTGCGGTGCATTGAAACAGGACTAGAGAAAGCACGTAAGACGGTCCAGTGAATATGAGCAGCGTGCGCTTGACGTTGCTGGGCTTTTTTTTTTTTTTTTCCCTTTTGAACGGATAAAAGGAACAGGGGGGTATGTTGCGTCTGAATGGGAAGAATTCTCGCTGATGGGGGGGGTATGCTCTTGGATTGCTCTACTTTCAGTCTTCCTGGGCGAGTGATGTGTAGTACGCACAGTTTGACCACACTGTTGGCGCCAAGAAAAACATCATTTGAAGAGAAGGTTGAAGTGCGCTCGTCTTTACGCTTGCGGATGATCATTGCTTGTCTGCATCCCTTTAAAGTGTAGAAACATCGCACAGGAGTTCAAGGAATTTACTAACCTCGTCTATTTCTTTCTCCTTTTGCGGTAGGCTGAGCGGGGGGGAGGGGGGTACGGGCGGTGCGTTAGAAAGTTTAGTTCAGTAATGAAACCGCGTGATTAAACTTCTCCACAATAATGAACGCGAATTGCTTAAGGATGCAAATAGTCAGGCTGCTTCTCTCTTGGTTAGTACAATTCGTCTGCGTTCTGCTAGTGTCTCACCGCAGAATTGTCACGCATTGATGATCGAGCGCTGTCTGAGCAAACCGTATTGGAATGCCGGAACGACACAGTCTCGCAGCAGAAAGCCACGAAGGCTGTGCTCTAGTTTTTGCGAGCAACGGGCTTCGTTGACCGTCTCTGACAATGCCGTGTTTGTGTGTGTGCACGATTCGATCTCTCTCTTAGCTTTCTTTCTTTTTTTCTTCCATCCCTTTCTGTCTCCCCTTACTCCCTTCCCGAGTGCAAGGTAGCAAACTGGGTATTTTTCCTTCCGATTAACCTTCCTGCCTTCCGCCCATCATCATCTCTCTCTCTCTGCTCTCCTTATTGTTTTCACCTTTACATGAGCAGCGTGCATTCAGTAATATACAATTAGCCTTTTCCTGCAGTCTTACTCCTTCAGGTCTCGTTTCTATATCGTATGGTATCACACGGCACGCAAGTTCTAGCGAGAACTTTCACTGCCGTTGGCGCCATTAGTAAGCAGACCCACTGAGGTGTAGTGTTCGTTTCGAGCGGATGACGATGATCGCAGCGCAGCTTTGAACTTTACGTCTGCTTAAACACGTACGCATACCGCATCCACTTATATAATTCCACGAGAACATTGAAGTAATAGCGCTTCTGAGGAGAGCACATTATGCGGGCCGTCCCCAGCTAACTTTCGATTTCTCTATCGCATCAAGTCCCGTTTTGAGCTCCCAACGAAATTTCCATCTCGCGTTCTTTTCCTTTTTTTCGTTATACGTGGCGACGACTTCGCTTTTCCCTCGTTTCATATCGCTGGCTCGATTACGCGATTTCAGCTGTCATTTGTAGCTTAAACCGATATGGATGCGTTATCGTCGTTCACCTCGTCCGTTACGAGAACGCCATTCTCGCAAACTGCGTAGCTGTGCGTACATTAGCTGGAGGGGCATCAATCGATGTTCAATCAAAACACAAGTATATATGGTAGAGGTCTGCGTTCCAGATCCGCGGAACCCTCATTTTCGCCGTGGCTCAATCTTTCCCATCGGCCATGCAGAGGCGATAACGAGCGATCGTATTTCTGTCGGGTTGTAACACCTCCATCAGTTAATATATACGCAGCGTCGTCGTCGTCTAGCCGGGCGATTCGGCGTCCGGCGGCGTTCGGACAGCGAATCGCGAATGACCGACCCCGCCGTTAATGGCCGCGTGCCTACGTCTTGGTGAGTCGGGAGGTGAGACTGTGTAATCGTTAATCAATGGCCGTTCGGCGCCCTGCACCCATTATTGCGCGCGCCCTGGCGCCCCAATGGGTCCCCTGCCGTTAGTCGTCTGCTCGTCTGCGCGAACAGGCGGCGACGTCTTGCACATCTTCACGCTCGGCTGAAGTCTGCTTGTCTGTGTGCCGGCGGATGAGCTATATGCTCGTCTGCACGTCCGTACGCGAACGTATACGAGTCATACTAGTCACTTCCATATCTTGACGGGAATTAGTTTGCGAAGATCAGTTCTTGTTGTCCTATACCAGGAGAAGGAAGAAAGAAGAACGTTTGTATTAAAGAAAAAGGCTCGCTAGCTGTCGTAGTTCGCGAAGTATATTTAGTGTAGTAACGATGAGGCATAAATTGTAGCACCAATGCGTTATTTTACTGCATTGCTTGGTAGCGGGGCCAGCATCAGCCGTTATTTAGCAAACGTTCGCCAGTAGTGGTCTTATACGAGTTGTTAATTCACACAAATTACACACTTCTTTTCGAATGTCATTGTAGGCTGTAGCGATTTGATGTGATGGTTTGCTTTTGCATTACTTTACATCATTATCAGACGTCCCTCCCCCCTCCCTCAATTTTAGCGTTTATTATTATTACTTTTTTGGGAGGTGGAGGGGGACCTTTTAGTACTGCTGACCCTGAAGCTGCTTCTGAAGCACCAGTTCGATTCCTGTATAGGGTGTCTTATGTTTCAGAAGTGAGTTTCTGCATATGTAAGGCACTAACTTATTAAGTAATGTATGCCAGCATGGTCATGGACACAGTTTGAGTGTACGTGTGCGGACCGCCGGGTGTCAAAAGCAAGTGCGCGGCTGCCGTGTAATCAGGTGGAGTGTTTCAAAGGAACCAAGAGAACTACGAATTATGCATGAAGAACTGCAGGTATTAGTGAAGTGGCTGTTTAAGGTAATGAAGAGGTCTTTGCATATGTCTTAGAAATCATTACTTTGATGGCGCCAACCGATCGAGGTACTTGGAGGAGAACATGAGCTTACAAAATGGCTTCCTAACTTGAAAGGCCTTGTTAGCAAGGTATTTTTACGTACTTATTTCTGTTCTGTTGATGGCTAGTTGTCGATCGGCTGTGGATTTCGTGCGCATGTAGAGCAAAGTGTCGTTTCTTGTTCGCTGTTCATTGGTCACCAGTGCAAGCACGTCGACGCTGAAAAGCTCGTAAGTGTGTGTTTTCTGTCTGCTAATTTTAACAGCGGAGATGTTCTTTGGTCGACCCTGCGCCTGCGTTTTGCGTGCGGCGTAGTGCCACGCAACAGGGAATAGCTGAACCACTTCTGCCAGCAGCCCTCTGTTAGGCGATGCTGATTTTGCGAAGACCGATGTGCGATAAAGCGTGGAAAAGGTTTAGTTCGCAGCAGCGGCCGCAACTTTTTTTGCGCAAAATACAAAGAAAGAAAGAAAGAAAGAAAGAAAGAAAGAAAGAAAGAAAGAAAGAAAGAAAGAAAGAAAGGTACACGAGCTCATGGTGAAGGGTCAGGTACGGTCAGATGAAAATGATGAAGGGAGGGAGAAGCGTCGGGACAACGCCTACTGATGAAGGACGTAAAGCTCCGGTGGAGTAAGAATGTATGACTAGCATGACTGATAGGTCGTGAGATGAGTAACGCCTTGCCAGTTACGTAAGAAAACAGCTTCGCTGTTCCTTTGGTTTTTACAGCGTGGAAGTGGCGGGAATTTTAGATGCGGAGCATCTCTTGCTCGCGGGTATGTCACGCGTCAACCGGCGTCCGCACTCACACTACGCATGCGCGACTATCCTCTCCCTTCCCTCTCTCCAACAGCTGCTGCGATAAATAAAGCGGGTAGACAGAGCGCGCGCGCGCGGCGTCCGTCCGCACTCACACTACGCATGCGCGACTCTCCTCTCCCCTCTCTCCAACAGCTGCTGCAATAAATAAAGCGGGCAGAGAGCGCGCACGCGCTTCTCTTCAGTAGTATCTCCTCCTTCACCGATGAAAGAAGTTCGTGGTGTTGTGTGATGGAAGCAACAACACTGCAAACCTGTAAACACCGCCGTAAATGCACCGTTGAAACTCCCGCGATGCTCCGCATCACCCCATGGTCCCCTTCGGGGAGATGGTGTAATTTTTTGCTGCTACTACTACTACTACTACTACTACTACTACTACTACTACTAATAATAATAATAATAATAATAATAATAATAATAATGGTGTAATAGCAGCCAGTAGTTCTCAATTCCTCATGTCGTCTTGACTGTTCCTTGAGAGTCAAGTGCGTCGAAATCCAACAAGCAAGCGTTGAACAATTCGTTTTCACCGCTGTAGTAGTAGTAGTAGTAGTAGTAGTAGTAGTAGTAGTAGTAGTAGTAGTAGTAGTAGTAGTAGTAGTAGCAAAGCTGTAATATCAGTAGTATAGCACAGCAGTTCTGAATTCCTTGAGTCGTCTTATTTGTTCGTTGAGAATCAAATGTGTCAAAATCCGGCAAGCAAAGTTTTCAACTTTTCTTTTTGACTTGTCACAAGGTTCCCGATGTCACGGTGAATGTAAGATCTGTGGCCCCCGCTTCGCAACGAAGATTAGCATAATTCTGCGAGCGAAAAAAATAAATATTTCGTTTCGCTCTCACTTTTGTGCGTTTTTCGAGCCTCGGGAATGGTGCTGTCTCATATACACGGTACGTCGTTCCGTCTCCGCTTTCATCCCAGTCCGACCTATCAACGCCTTTTCTTCCTTTGTGCCTTCGCGCAAGAGCGTAACCGTCACATGTCCTTATTCGGGCACTCTTCGCTCCACTGGTCTTGGGGATGGAATTCATTAGAAGAAGACGAAGAGAAAGAATGGCGAACGGGATTCGTTTTGTGCTCCATCTGCTTCGCGCGACGTTCTCAGTCTCTCCGCAGGGCGCTGGATAACGAAGGAGTCAGCCAACCAGCCCCGTGGCCATCGACTTAAATCTCAACCCTTTTCATTCTGTTGTCACTCCATTCTCGTCAGTTACATTCTCCTACTGTCTTCTTTTTTCCTTAAGGCGCTGAATTTCCGCACATCGATTAGACCAGTGCATGGTGAGAAGAGGGCGATGATCACTCTCTTTCTTTCTTTCTTTCTTTCTTTCTTTCTTTCTTTCTTTCTTTCTTTCTTTCTTTCTTTCTTTCTTTCTTTCTTTCTTTCTTTCTTTCTTTCTTTCTTTCCACTAGGCCAGCTTGTTCTGTGTTTCTCAAGAGAATATCTTCCCGGCTGTTTTTCACCGTTGAAGTCTTACATTTATACGTTTACCTTCTTTCTCTGTTTCATTTGTTTGTTTTCCCAAGCCGATGAATGAAGAACGAAGGGCAGCTCTCTCATTCTTTCACTGGCGGGCATTAAGTTCTTCACCAATGAGATCTCGAAAGGCAATGAATTATACTGTCGCACGGACATCTCCTGGTCGAGTCCTAGCAATGGCCTCGCTTTCTTCTGTATGATTACGAACAGATCTTGGTGTGCGGCTGCGTGTCAAGAGCGTCTAGACAGTTTCGTAAAATGATGGGGCCACCCATCAACCAAGAAAAAAAAAAGAGCCTGACGACACTTTACCATAATCAGTTTACATATTCAGAATGTACATATGGCACGATCTATACGGAATAAAAATTTGGCTGGGAGCTTGAGACGATGCAACTGCAAGAACAGCTATACGGTGCTACAGTTTGTTCGCGGGAGTCTTCTGCGCTTGTTGTTTTGTATACGCAGTTTCAAGATTGTGCGTGTGTGCGAGTACGCGTGTGTGTGTGTGTGTTTGTAACTTATTAGCACATAAAATAAAGGAAACAAGGCAACGGGCCTGGAGGCGTTGCAAAGCTAGTGGGAACGGCCTCTATCCTGGTGACGTCATCGGCGTCAGAGGAACGCCACGGAATTGGCTGTTCTTCAACAGAAAGCAAACGCCGTTGAGACTTACTGCTGAGGAATTGTCGGTCAGTGCATAGCCTTATTCGAGGCTACCCTAATGGAGTGGTAATAATACCCTGCGAAGCTGTTTTGCACCGTCACGATTACGCGCGTCCCATGCAAGACGGCTAGACTAGTAGACCGCGAACACGTGACCCGCTCGATTGGCATAATACTGTCTCTGAGAACGGCCTCCTTTTCTAAGCACATTGGTTAAACCGCGGGCCAATCTTGGAGCTGGACCTATCGCAATGCCGAAAGCAGCTTGGCCAGCGTTAGATCGCCTCCTATCAGGCGTGCTAGGGACCTCGGAAAAAGAGGAGTACAAACTTCTTTTTGCTGTATTAATGCATTGTGTTCGTTGTCAAGTGTTTTTGTTGTATTAAAGGGATTGTGCTAGCTGCCAGGTTTACTTGTTGCACCTAAGATAGTGAGGTATTGTTTGTCTTTTTGCCTCGTGGTATTGTGGACAATGCATCCTTCCACCAGCCAAATCCGTAGGGGTCGTTGGTTTGTCTGTGAGGTTTCAAGATTTCGTTAAAGCACCTAAGTTACTAAAAGAAAGCTGTACGCGTTAAAAAACTGGGAACGCTCACACAAGAGACAGCACACGTCGAGGCGTGCCTTTGTGCCGTTTACACGGCGCAGGATTTTGGAACGCGTTCAGCGTTCCTAAATGCGCGTGACGTTGACGTCGCACCTCTTTTTTTTTCTTTTTCTCTCTCTCTCTCTCTTTACGATTTGCTTTTATTTCCCCTTCCTCTCCCGGGAGTTCCGTTCGCTCAAGCTCCTGTAGAGTACTTGATAACAGAAGCAACGTCAAAAAACTCGGAGAAGCAACGCCTATCTTTTCTTCTATCTACACTATCTCGCAATCCCAGTCGAACGACGGCTGTCTTCGCTCGTTTTGCCTGTTTCTTATTTCTCGTTCGCTTGATGAAGATAAAGTGTATCCTACCAGGAGAGATATGCGCGAGGAGAAGCTACAGCTCACGCTTTCTCTATTTCAAGCTATTCTCCTGAAACGAGGCGGCCTCTATATACGCTTTTCTTTTACACCACAATGTCTCTCTTTTTCTTTTCTTTTCCTTTCTTTTTCTGTCACGTCTACTCTATGTCTGCTTGTGTTTCATCGCGCCCGCTGCTTTGAATAAGTTGGCTGAAACGTATTCGGTGTTCGTCCGCATGCCGCTCGTTGTGTGCCGTGTTTTCTTTCGGTATATATATATCTCATCGCTCGGCGGCGGACGCGTTTGACGTCGTACCTTGCGCTTGTAGGTTCGCGTGCGAAGAAGTCGCGCACGGGCGCGCCCAAAGTAGAAAGCAAATTGCGATATGCTCCCGGCCGGATGCAGTCATATTCGAAGGAAAGGCGCGCTGACAGCATCCTCCAAGAGAGTCCGGGAAAGTGGGCTGTCTATTGAAAACAGCGCACTGCCTCCCGCGGGGCGTAGCGTATATATATATATATATATATATATATATATATATATATATATATATATATATATATATATATATATATATATATATATATATATTGTATATTGTGATGATGCGGTCACCACGGGGTACTTATTAGGCCTGGATGATGCGGCAAACCGGCGGAGCCCAAAGCATAGATGACACGCGAGGTGACAACCCACAATCGATGAAGAAGAAACCCATGTGATGATGATTATGTACAGATGACGAAGAGTAGCGCATTAGGTGCCCACAATATATATATATATATATATATATATATATATATATATATATATATATATATATACCAATTAGATCTGACTTTCGTCCCTTTATGCATAAAAACACAAGCCGCGAAAATATTGGGTGGTTCTAGCTATGTTTCCTGACAATTTCAGGCGCTACGCGCCGAGCCCTTGCGCAACATATCGCGGAGATGTGTCCCGGCGTCGTTTGAGGCAGCATTGTCGCAACAGCCAAGCGATGTTAGTCTCTCTCGCTGTGGCGTTCTACGTGAAAGCCGCGTGGGCGCCTCGCTGCAGTGCGTCTGTGTGTGCTGCGCGCGGCCCTTGTTATAAAACTGTAAAGTCCGCTTTCCTGCGTGGCCACTTAAGTGACGGCGAAGCCACCTGCTCCGGGAATCCGCGCGTTTGTTCTGACGCCGCGACGCGTCACAGGTCTCCGGTCACCGCTCCTTGGTATAGCGTGCTAGTAGGCTTTTTCAAAGTGCCGCATCCGATGTTATCTGTATTGGTACGTTTGTCATTAAATGCGGTCTTGTTTTTTTTTTTTTTTTTACAATATAATCTTGACGGAATAAGCAAGCATGTCCAGGGTATGGACTGACGTTGTTGTTTATCACTTGCTACTGGCTGAACATTCGCTTCCAGCGCATGATCTGTGCAAAACCGTGGCCTTAGAGGTCTTCTTTCTTTTTCTTTCTTTCTTTTTTTCGCCTCCTGAGGGACCGCTGTCACTGTGGCGTTTGATTGGACGTCGCCTTTTGCCAGAACGGCTGCGTCAAGACGCATAGCATCGTAGCTACAAGACACCGAGAAATCTTAAGTTCTGAGTGGACGCCACGATAACGGTGATAATGCGAAGCTTGTCATTCCGAGACACGTTTTCTATCAGATTGAGTTATCTTGTAAGGGTTTCTAAGCCTCCATGATTGATAAGTGCCATCTGTTGTTTCCGCTACTTCCGAAATTTATGTTTAGGCGTTGCTTTAAAAAATCTCTAACTGGTAGAAAAAAGACGACGTATGACCGGATACTTGTATATATGCCAGTTTTAGATTTAATCAGAACTCATCGTTAGCTTTCAACCTTGCAAGTAACTTAGACATTTCCTGTTGATCATTCATTCAATATACAATTCACGAGCTGTGGGTCGTAACATAGCCAAGCTTCCCATAGTAGTGTATATAATGTTTCATTTGTCGCCGCTCTTCTATTGAGTACCCTTGAACTCTAGCTGCTACTTCTGCAGGGATAGAGAGAACCTAAAATAAAGGCAAAAGAGGGGGGGGGGGGGGTGTCTTGTAGAGACAGCTAAAGAGAAGACCTATCTGGTACGCGTGCGATATGCGGTGTTACTTTTTAACTAGGCGCTCAAGTAGCGCAGCCCTTTCTTTTTTTTTTTTTTTTTTTTTTGCAGTGGCTAGCTTCGTTAGCATCCTCACTTTGAGGCTCCCGCAGCTGCGCTGCTTTCGACGGGGCGGGACCCATTCGGCAAACTGCATACAGGGAATAGTCGCAGAAGCAGCATGCACGTAGTGTGTACGTAGCGGAGGGGTTGTACTACGCACGGGCGTTCCTGCGCCTTTCGCGAAGAGGTTTTTAGATGGATGGTGCGGGTTACATGTTTTTAGCCGCGCTTCGCACGCCTTCCATATACGACCTTCTTGCGCTCCCAGCTATGGCGCTCTTCGCACGGGGGCTGTCAGGACGGCAGCGGGGGCGTGTGCATATATGTACACCGTCCATAATGTATGGTCTTGTATGCGGCGATGGCGGCTGTTTGGTGTCTGCCGGAGCGCGTCGACGCGGAAGCGCGGTGGTCAACAATTCACCATGTTTTGTGCCTGCGTCGGTCCTCTGATTTCGGCCGGCGCGGCAGCCCCCTCTGTAGTTCCACGATGTAGCACGACGGCCGAGGATTGCGCGAGTGCATACACCACTGTCTGAGCGGCGTGTTCAGGTGGGTCGTCATAACCGCGTCTTATTTTTATTGCGTGTGCGACGGGAGCAATGGAAAAAAAAAAAACATGAAGAGAAGGCAACTGTGGTGGAGCTGACGAGACACACCTCATTAACCATGAAACAGAGCACTTTAGGTCGGATTTCTCTCGATACCATGTAGGCCCTCGAGCGTGTAATAACCGCGCATATGTGAGGGACTGCGGTTCTTTTTCTTTTTTCTTATTTTTCGTACATGCACGTCGATCGCCCCGCCACGGTGGTCTAGTGGTTATGGCAATCGGCTGCTGATCCGAAGGTCGCGTGATCGAAGCCCGCCCGCGGCGGCTGCATTTCGACGGAGGCGAAATGTTGAGGCCCGTGTGCTTGTGCGATGTTAGTGCACGCTAAAGAACCCCAGGTGGTCAAAATTTCCGGAGCCCTCCACTACGGCGTCTCTCATAGTCAGAGCTGGTTTTGGGACGTTAAACCCCACAAATGAATGAATCAATCAATACATGCACGTCGATCGCTGTGAGCAACTACCATCGCTTGACGCGAGCAACCGCACAGTTTTCTCGCGAAGGAGCAGCTCCAAAACGAAGCCGCGAACATTTCTCGGCCCCCACAGGAAATCTGCAGAGGTACACACCCACACACACGGCAGACATAGACATGAGATGGGCGCACTGCGGCACTGCCCTGTCGGGTTCGCCCAGGCTCTGGTGAGACGTGAGCGCGCATCTTTAGTGACGTCTAAGTGACGCGGCGAGGCGGTTGCGTATACCTGGAGGAAATTGCGCAACGTGAGTGGCGTTGCTGAAGTCGCCGGCGTCGCTGCTGCTATTCCTGGGGTTTCTTTTTTATTATTATTCTTTTCTTATCCCCATTGCTGTATTCTTTGCCGCTTCTTTTCCCTTTCACTGCTGCGCCAAAACCCGCCATCCGACGTCAGCGCATTTCCGAGCGCGTCGGGGAAAACGCCGAAGCGAAATGACGTTTGTGGACGTCGATTCTCTGCCGCGCTCTTGCGTGCGGCGTTGCATCGCAATGATGTGCCTATGAGAGTGGCGTGTGTAACTTGCCCTGTGGACTGTCGTTACAGTGTGTTCCAGCTAAGAGTCGAAACAGTGAATTGAATCTTCGCGTGCGTTGGTTATGGCGTCTCGTACGTAACCTAAATGTACATAAATCAGACGCACATGTGCGGGCAACTGTGAAAAGGTTGTGTTGGCTCATGCAATCGAAATCGCGTTGTCTATAACTGAATTGGCGCATGCCTAACTTGAACGCGCCCGCCGCGTTGGCCACGTTGCTTCTTCCACTCACTACGCTGCTCGTTTAGCGCTGTGGTTGCAAGTGGAAAATTTCATTACATGCCTGTAATAGTAAACGGGTACATGTCGGATGTTTATCCCTTCTTTTTTTTTTTTTTTCGCGTGCACTTAAGATTTACAATCTCTGCAGCTAGCTCCTTTTCTGTGAGCAAACCGCCTGATGATGTCGCTGCCAGCACGGTTTTTCGTGCGGTGTATTAATATTGGATCAGTGCAGTTAGCATTGCGGACACGTTTGGATGAATCCTAACTACATGTGCATCCTCATCGCCAACGTTTTCTCCGTGTGTCTCTCTTCCTTCGTCTGTTCCCCTTCCCCAACGCCGAGTAGCACGTCAGAGCATTGAGTCCCAGGCTGACTTCCCAGCTTCTCATCCCCCCCCCCCTCCTCTCTCTCTCTCTCTTTCTAACTGCATACATACTGCACGGTCCTCTGCAGATGTTGCTACGCGCCGACGGATTTATCTTCGTTTATTAGCGTCGGACGTTCTTGTTCCCGCGAACATTTTCTCTTATGAAAAATGTAGAAACATGTTTTTCGTTGAATAATATGGAGCTACCATGCCACGCTCGACGTTAACGATGTCGGAGTGTAATGGGACGTCTTAGCGATCAGTGTGGAGAGTCGTACATGTTTGTGTAACCTCAGTTACATTTCCAGTTGAGTAACTGCTCGCGTTATACATGCGCGCGAAGTTCTTTCGATGGCGCCGCCTGTTCGGCAGTGTTGTTTTTGCCACGTAAGGGGATTTGCTCGTATGTGTTTATATAAAGAAATCGTTATTACATCCGAGGGAACCGGCGTGAAGTTCCGTGAGCCACGTTCTTTTTTTTTTTTTCCCCTCTTTGTGTTCTTGATCTTTGCGCAGCTTTCAAATGTTGTAGGATGTGTAGGATTAAAGGTGACGCTCATTTAGTGTCAAACGCGTATTGACGCGGCGTGAATGATTTTTGTGGCGAACCCTTTTTTTAACTGAATTTGTCTTTAGCACTGTCTCCTCTTCTCCATAAAGGAAAATTTATCGTGCTTGGGCGTTTAGCAACATTAGAATACCTAAGAATTTGAGCGCCATCGCTGTATACTTTTGGCAGATCACGAGTATCTATCTATCTATCTATCTATCTATCTATCTATCTATCTATCTATCTATCTATCTATCTATCTATCTATCTATCTATCTATCTATCTATCTATCTATCTATCTATCTATCTATCTATCTATCTATCTATCTGTAGCGCGCGCGTGTGTGTGCGTGTGTGTGTGCGTGTGTGTGTGTGTGTGTGTGTGCGTGTGCGTGTGTGTGTGCGTGCGAGAGAGAGAGGTAATCTCTTTCTGCTAGTGCGAGCTCTTGCCGCGGTGATTAAGCCATTGTTGAATTACCGGGGCAACTCTCATCACGTAGGGCCCCCATCATGGTATAACTCTGGTCAGAAGTCTGTGCGGGCAGGCGGGTTATAGTGGGGACCGCGGGCAGGAAACCGCTGTCGCGGGCAGCAGGTAATTAGATGGAGCCTTGAGGCACATAGGTGAACACCGCAAGCACATAAGGTGCGCGGCTTTGGTTACCGCAGCGGAGGGGTAATTACAAATCTCGGGAAGAGATGCACCTTTGCGAACAGTGGACCTAATTAGGGTTGCGGGAGACGACGATGTCTGGCTCTCGAGAGAGAATAAGCGTGGATGTATGAACGACTTGCTTGATGCGATTCCCACTTCCTTCACGCGAGCTTATCGCCCTGCGCTGTCAAAACAGCTACGTGCCGGTATTATCCTCTCTTTGCGAGAAGAATACTAATAGTAGTTAGGACGTATATTGAATTCAAGACATCCATCCCGCGCGTCCAATACTTCTTTCTTGCGGCGGGACAGCCAAGACAGCGAGTGGAACGAGCCCGTACGAGTACAGCGAGCAGCCTCACAACAGTGGAATTCTAGAAGAGACACTACTGCACAGTATTATTACTAAAGGGAATTACGGACATTCGTCTATAAGTGATCATATGGATGATCTCACTCTTGAACTGGAAGACCGCAGCTCTTGTTTCCTTTGTTGTTGTTTTTTTCTTGCGTGAAATGCTTTTAGCTCCCATTGACGGCGACCATCATGTGAGCTTAAGCCAAAAGCCTGGGCTGTTATCCCGGCATTCCATTGACAACGTCCGGGTATCGTTGCGAGAACATAGCGAGATCATCCGGACAACTTGTCAAAAGCAAGAAAAATGCGGTGTTCGGCCCCCGCCCACATTGTACAGGACCTTATTTATTTATTTATTTATTTATTTATTTATTTATTTATTTATTTATTTATTTATTTATTTATGATACCTTACAGGGCCCAATAGGGCATTGCGTAAGGGGGACAAGTACGAAGTAAATAACGTAACTAGCACCAAGAAATACAGAGAAATAAGTAATACAAATACAGGGAAATAAACAAATGGTAAAGAGAGAAAAATGCACATTGTAGTTATTTAGAAATGCCTATACAGAGCAAATCAAGCACCAAAAATACATTGCAAAACATTTAAAATCGTAGCAACAGCATTCCTTGCTTAATTAAAACAGAAGCCCAAGCACGCTCACAAAAGTAAAAGAATGCGTGACGGCATCGCGGAAAAAAATAATAATGACATAAGCCCCACAGTTGATTTCGAAATGATTGATGGTTTGTGATGGATGCAATATTGTCGGGAAGATCATTCCATAGAACAATGGCGCGGGGAAGTGCTGATGAATCGAAAGCGACGATTCGTCCATTTATGCGTTTAATGCTGTATTGATTATGTAAGCGACGTGAAATGCGTGAAGGTGTTTCTAGTGGTAAGGGAGACGGCCTGACGCTGTGGCGATATTTATGAAGTAAGGATAAAAGAGCAACGGAACGACGTATATTTAATGGTACAAGTGATAGGTCATGTTTGATCTGCGTTATACGCTGGAATGGGGACTGTAGTTACAAGCGATGAAGCGGGCGGCTCTGTTTTGCACTGACTCTAGCATGTTGGACAGATAGATTTGTTGAGGGGACCACAGTGCGTTTTGTTATTACATGCGTTTTGTTACTACCCAAGTAAGTTAAAAAAAAACATCGCTTACGAGTTGTTTTTAGTGTTTGATCACGATATCACTGAAGCTCCGACAAGACACAGAGCACCCACTAGAAAGCGATCTTGTAGCTCTGTAGACGGGGCTTCCTGCGCTTCGTTTTTTTTTTCTTTTTTTTTCCGGTGCAAACATATATAGAGGAGTATTCCGCAATATGCTAGCTCTCGGAGTAGCTTGCGTGGCTCTGGGGAATCGGTTAAATTTAACTTCTCGAGCCACGAGTTGAGAGCTTGCGCGCGCATGTTTATGCAAAACATCAATCGAACTGCGTGGTCTCTCCGAACAATAAAAGAGCGCCTGGAACCTGTGGGAACGTGACAGCTAGACTGTGTTCGGAGGACGTGAAAGCATATCGCCAACGCGATATAGTACATACTGTACCCCGGCGTGTGAGATACGCTCTGCGTGGGTGTTCCGCTCTGCTCGCATACCTTAATTGACCGCGCTGCGCACAGTCGGAAACGCAGTCGGATGCATTGTCGGGCCCACGATATTGCGTGCGACGGCGTCAGTATATATGCGTTGGGTTTCGACACAGCCTGTCGTTTCATCTAATTTGTTTTTTCTCAATCCTCCGTAAGACGTACGCCCGTGGCCGAGATTAAAAAGCGCGTTGGCGTGCTGCTATGCCTTCGTGGTGCGCGTCTGTCTGCGTGCATTGTTCGGCCTTCCTCTAGTTTCGGCTCCGGGAAAACATGCAACGCTCCTGCAGCTGTCGCGAAGAGAACCCAGGAAAGGAACCGAAAATGGCGGGTTTTAGCAAAACTTTTCCGGCGCGCTTTCCACTGTAGGTTTGCACGACATTGCGTACCGGCGTTTCGTTGCTCGTGCCGACATCGCCCATCCGTCGCTTTCTCTTTTTTTTTCTGTCTTATTGTTTAATACGAATCACTCCGGGCCTAGGAAACTAAAGTTTCGGGAGCAATATTTAAGTTCAGTCGATGCGGTAGCAGTATAAAGTATACAGGTGAAGGTGCCGAAGTATGGGACTGCACAGCGGCAGCTTCGTCCAAAAACTAGGCGTTTTTGGACAGCTCTAAATTTCGGGGAAATCCACTGTATACAAAGTATGATACAATAGCTGTCATTTACGTCAAGTATGATCGTGCCACAATATAAACTAAAGGAATGAATATAATATTAAAGGAGAATTACACTAGGAAGCTGCTGTGAGCGTTAACCGAGGAAGTAGTGAGAGGCTCCTGTATGCAAAATGCTAGTCGCACTGGCTAGAATTGTCCTATGTTGACTGCTTTGGCCTAGGTTAGCCAGTGTGCGTTGACTAGCTCTGGCTAATGGCAGCTGCGCGATTTCACGAACAGCTAGTACTTTGCCTACAAGACAGCTTCCCGCAGGGAAATAAGGCATTTCCTATTTTATTTATCTTTAAAGTTCTCTCTCTGCGTGCTGTAAACTTCCCCTCGTGCACCCTTTGCACTGCAGAGAAAGCTATAGGCGGCGTCGACTAACCGAGGAGGACGTGGGAGTTGGGATAAAGCGTCTTTAACTAGTTAGAAAGGACAACTGGCTTTAGTTGGACAGCGTCGTGGAGGAAAGTGCTCGCAGACTCTACGAGCTCCGCTAATTATTCCTCGGACGTTTCTGCCCCGGAGCGTCCTGGAAAGTACCGTCTTTATGAGGATTATTGTGGCTAAGGGAAGAAATCCGGCTCCGTAACTGTCTCATTGGGAGGGCAACCCAACCGCGCTGCGCAGGTGAAGGATATTAGGGAGTGATAGAAGGAGAACGAAAAGAAATTGCACAGGTGTATAGGAGCAACAGGGAGTAGGAAAATGTGTAGGAAGCGCAAAGAACGGCCAGAGGCGGTTAGGAGGGGTGAGCAGGAAGTAGTTTTTACCGGTCGTCGCGGACACACACATCTAACGTATTCGCTCGCGCTGGAAATTGGTCCAACTGGTCTCTTCAGCAATGGCTAGGCCATGCCAGAGGTAAAGCTTCGTTTGCGGTCTCGTTACGCGTGGGTGTAGGATGTTTCCATGCTGTCTCACGGTATAGTGCGGGTCAGTTTGTCTCTGGCGATAGCAATGGCTGGCAGCTAAGAGTAGAGGTTCATTCTACGCAGTTCGCAGGGTAGCGCTCCGTTGCACGTGGGGTAGGGGGGATGAGGAAGCATATAGTGCATTAACGTTCTGCTCTGTGTGCGAGACACTTGGCTGAGATGTTGTGGAGAGGACGTTAATTCCTGCAACCCGTACTAAGGGGTAGTACGTAGTAGCGTCGTCGGTAAAGGGGGTGTGGAAGAATTGGGCAGAACCTTGGTGGTAGTGGGCGTTGGGTGCAATTCGCCGAGACATTTTACACGCACACCCCCCGAGCGCGAGCGCCAGGTCGATGTGTAAACCTCTCTTTCGATTAGGAAAACCGGCGGGTGCCGGGTGGCATCCCCCTGGAGTCGAGCCCAGTACTACTTGCCGCATTCGTTGCTCACGCATTAACCCCTTGACTACCGCTGCTCTTGCGTGTTGTTTATATTGGCGTATAGCCAAGGAAGGGGGTTCAGACCATCCCCTCGAATTTTTTTTCGCAATTTTGTTTTTATTTCGATGTGAGAAGCATGGGACGGTAGACTACGTCAGAGCCGTCTATCCTAACACATTGAATTGATATAAAGAGCAAACGAAAAAGAAAAAAAAAAGAACAACAACGATATAATAAGGAATAACGAAAAGCATTGGGAATATATACACACGCACGATCACACATAAAGAAACATCTGACACTCCCCTTGTTTCCGAATAATCTCTTGGTTAATCTCAGCGCCTTGTGACCTTTGGCTACATCAATCCTTGTCCACTCCCTTACGCTTTTCTGCATCTAGAAGAGAAGGAGCCCTTGTTGCTCTACGTGCAATCTTTCGCACATGCGTGTATGCATTGGCGTGCACTTAAGAGATCGGCAAGGACTTGGGCGAACAGCAGGCGTGTTGAAGTGATCCCGGATCCTAAGCCCTTATTTTCCTGCCGCTTGTGCGCTCACGTTTCTTGGCACTTTAGGCCGATGCCCCGGGTTTGCATAGCGGCCCGTTTGGTATGCGCACAAAGCGGTCCTTGTAAGAACAGAGCGGTATTGCGTTGCATTTGGGAGAAGAAAAAGAACAACAACGACAAAAAGGATGTTCTTACTCGACGGAGTAGCTTTGGAAATCGGACTCCCGCTTTGTTTAAACTAAAGGAATCTGCATGCCCTCGCGTTAGATTGAACTCGACGGTCGGGCTTTATCTCCCCCGAAAAGTCTTTATTGAGATGCGAAGGACCCCTCTTCTTTCTTTCTTTCTTTCTTTCTTTCTTTCTTTCTTTCTTTCTTTCTTTCTTTCTTTCTTTCTTTCTTTCTTTCTTTCTTTTTCCTTTTGTTGCTAAGTGCTATACACTTCATGTTTAGACATTTGGTTGAGTGTTGTTCATGGACGTCTCTGGCAAGAAGGTCACGGGTTCGTTACCCTGTCGTAGCAGCACTGTCTTGCTGCTTCGAGACTACAAATGGGCGCCGAACAGTAAGAAGACAAAGAGAAGCCCCTGCATGGAGACTATATATATATATATATATATATATATATATATATATATATATATATATATATATATATATATATATATATATATATATATAGTCTCCATGCAGGGGCTTCTCTTATATATTATATTATATTATAGCTTGCGCCTTCACACTATAAGTGGGTCAGAGAGCAACGAGGTAAAAGCGTTGCCAAGGGAAAAAGAGCTATTTTCTCTCTCTCTCTTTTTTTTTACGTGACTGCATATGCAGAATCCAATGCCGCGACGAGTATTTTCAGGGCACTTTCCCTGAAAAATCCTCGTCTACCTAACCGAAGTAGACCTAACCTTTAGGAAATGTATTGGAATATGCGCCAGCACTCCCATACATGTCACACTGTTTATTTCAAGAATTATTCTACCGTGGTGGACGTGGCAAGATTTCTTGCTTGATTGATTCGTGGCGCTGCTGTTATATCATTCAACGTTATCTGAGAAGTGTGGTCGCTTGGATGGCGAGTGACAGTTATTCGCTCAACAGTATTTTAGAAAAAGACGTAGAATCTCTGAACCTAGCAGGTTTCCAGGCCGCCCGCTCAGGTATTGCGCCCGTCCCCTAGTGAGCCGAATTGGAAACAGGCATGCCGAGGTCCCCGTGACGCGAGACATCACCTCTGAGATTGGCGTGCGAATGTCGACTCGCGTGAGTACGGTGCCTGCTCACAGTACCGTCACAGTGAGTTGATGTAAATTGACGTGAGGTGTGCGTTCGCCTCGCCGTTCGTGCAGTGTATGACGTCTGCTACGGTGCGTAAATACAAAAGAAGTTAGAGTGTGTGGGAGGAAGCTTCAGAAGAGCCGTAGCAAGGCGACGTCATCAAGAAAATGGAAGGAAGGCGGTGAGGATAAAAAAGAGAGAAGGAGAGAACGAACGGTGAGCGGAGCTAAAGGAGGCAAGAGCACAATGAGAACAGACATGGCGAGTCACTGTCTCGGTGCACTTGGCTTTCACCTTGATTGGAACTTGAAACGCGGATTTACAAAGTTGGCTTCTCTGTCCTCGAAATACGCGGAGCTCGCGCGTATTTCGGTCGAAAGTGACATCAATTTCTTCTAGTTGTGTCTATATGTCCTTACAATCAAATTCATGTTCTTCCGCTGAGTGCACTTCTATAACGGATCCAGCATCCTTTCGGCCCGACCTTTGACTGACGCTTCAAATTCAGTTACTGCGTGGGTGACGTGTTGTCTGATTTCTTACCCTGACTCGCCTTACCGGAGAACGTACTCGCAGGAGCGACATGAAATGGATGGTGTCGCGGCAGACATTGCGCGACACACATGTATGTGCGCGGAAAACTAACTACCGCTGTCGTTTCTCATAAAATGTGCTTTTTTTCCCCTTGTTTTATTTCGTGTACCCTTGCCCTTGCATTTTAAGTTCCTTGAACTTATAAACCAATCTGAGTTGGTTATAAAATTTAGCCTGCCGCTTTGTTGGCCAGTAACGCCATTAGTGTAAAACATAAAAAAAAAAATGTACTGAATTCAAGGTCGTTATTAGGGCAATATTTCGAGGCGAGCAGCTTTGCCTAGTTGTATTGTTATAACTTCGAAGGTCTGGTCTTTTATTTTTTTCTACTCCTTGTCGCACTCTTCAATTCTCTTGTGATCGCAATGCAGCGTCGAAAGAACAAGGTTGCATTCCTTATAAAAGTGCTTTAGTTTTAACGCGATGGCAGTGAAACGAGACGGCAGTGTCGAACAATTCTACAGGCGGTTCACGAGTAAACAAGTGGGGAGTAGTTAAATCGTACACGATCGCTTAACGGTGCGCGTGCATTGGCCCGTGGTGTAGGTGAACCGCTGTACCGAATACTAGGATGGCGATGGTGTCCTGCGTCACCACATGCGGCCAGGTGCACGGACGTTGCACGGACGTTGCACTATATGCACGGACGTTGCATATATAGCGCTCGTTTAATTGTTTCTGAGGCGTTGCCGCGCGCCCATAGCAGCACAACTTTCCAAAAGGCGCAAAACTCGGCGAAACGTGAACCGCGCGCAGTGCGTGATGAATCGCCGAGGCGTCGCGAGGGTGATTTTGTGCCGCGACCCTCTTCCTCGTGTTTCCCGTCGTTTATGCAAATCGGCGATGGCGGAGCGTGTGTCTTGGACGCGGGCGTCCGATAATGGAGGCGCGCTCTTCTCGGACTTTGCCGAGTGCGAGCAATTTAGGATGCGCTCTTAGCACCGTGCGCTGGGTGCGTCAATTATTATTTTTTTTCCGGAGTTTTCTGCTGCGGCGACTAATTTCGCCCCTGCAACTTGGCGATGATTGCCTCGCACTCTTACTCTCTCTTTCTCTCTCTCTCACACACTCAGAAAGAGAGAGAGAGAGGTATGCGGGCGCACGCGCCCCCTACTTCGCTATGGTCCAGCGTCTCTAAATTGTGTAAGCATCCGATATGCAAATTGGTAATCGTTTTGCAAGCGTTCGGTAATCTGTAAGCGTCCCAATTCGCCTTCTCTGCGTGCTTTCGCTGTGACAGTGAAGTAAAGAGGAGAAGAGACGGAGAGAGATGTGATGTCGAGGTGAGGAGTAGCGTCTCTTCCGTTACCACATTCTCTCTCTCTCTCTCGCTTTCTTTAGGTGTGCCTTTGTTCGTGTCTTGGAATGGTGCGGCTACGAATCTGCCCTTGCGGACCAGTGTCTCGGTCATATCAGAGATAAAACCCGAACGTTCCTTTGATTCATCCAGTTCATTCAATGCTAAATTTGTCTTTCGATTAAAGAAAGGAGCGACCACAAAAAAAGCTAATGCGGCGAGTAATTTGGCGGGGTGACAGCCCCCTTAAATGGCAGCAATGGACGGTACGTGGCACAGAGAGAAATTGTAAGCATCAATAAGTTCGAAAAAGATGTACGCAAGAAATAATTAAGTTGAATAATGAAATTAAGGTTCTAAAAGTGAGGCTTTCCTCTGTTGAACATGCCTCGCTGGTCGTTAAGCGCAGATTAATGCTAGTCAAAGTCAGGGCAAGAAAAAAAAAAGAAAAGTAAACGTGTCGCCTGGGCTCTAGATTACCGGGTGCTGTTCCTCACGTCACGGCGAAGGCGCGTCTGCGAGCCTAAAGGAATCGTGTTAAGAGGGTGTCAATGGCTTTCCTACACCACTCCTGCTATCTTCAGGAGCTCGTCTGTATGCAACAACAACAACAACAACAACAACAACAACAACAACAACAACAACAACAACAACAACAACAACAACAACAACAACAACACTCCTTCCTGACGTTCGTCTTGTGCATTTAATTTCATGCAATAGCTGTATGTCAGAAATTCAGCCCGCATAGACTTGAGTACGGCGAAGAACTTCATGGTTGCTTCCCACACACAGATAGGACGCGCGAGAAAAAGGCGCATCAGTAATAAATGAACATGAAGCAAGGAAACGCTACTGTAAGAACTCAAGGCGAGGTCACCACTTTACGAGGGGAACTCGTGCCGCTTTTTTTTGACGTTTTTTTTTTCGATGTCATAACCGAAGCTCCCAAATACGAATGAGGAGAAGTATGGTATGTACGCCATAAAGTAACGTAGTGGCTGTAAGGTTGTCGAACACGACGGAATACCCGAATATAAGCACTCCTACGAGAAGGTGCTCGTAAAATGGGTACGTGTTGCACATTTCGGTAGCGTACTCAAAAAAGAATATATATATATATATATATATATATATATATATATATATATATATATATATATATATATCAGTTTTTCTTTTTCTTTCCATATCGCTTATGTATTTCCTTTCTCTCGTCATTCTTTGCTGCGTGGTTTCTTTCCTTCCGTTCTTTTTCTTTTTGTCTGTTCATCGCTTTGTTTTCCTTCTTCTTTTTTCTTTGTTTCCATTTTCTTATTTCCTTCCTTCCTATAGATACACCCTTTCTTTCCTTCTCTCAATTTTCCTTCTTGCCGCCTTTGTTTCTTTCGTTTTGATTGACCCGAACGTTTTGTATTGCCTCGCACAGTTCGTCTTGTTTAGTTCACAACGCATCGGGACATGTATACAGGTTCGCCCAGTCTCGTTGCCAATTTTGCCGTCCCGCCACAGCGGCACACAGCATGAGTGCTTCTGCATTCTGTTCCCACGAGGATTTCAGGGCTGTGCTGGAGTGGTATCCGAGAAACCCGATCGCTTCTCGAGTCGCCAGGGCTCCTCGGGACGTCATTATTATCCGAGTAAAGCATAGGAACACGAGACGCGAACGTGCTCGATTATTGGTTGATCTTCGGATTCCGTGCTTTGCAGGGCCTCGCATGTGCGTAGAAGGATTTGTGACCCGATATTCTCACTCTTTGAAATGACAAAAAGAAAACGAAAACAAAGAAGTAAGGAAATATAAGAAAAGGTGTACCTTTTGAGTCTTGTATCGTTTGTTTTTCGGGGTTTATCTCTGACTCACACACTAATTATGTAAGATATGTTTCTAGTGAGCAGTACGCGTGCGCGGACGCAGGTTTTATTATGCAAAAACTGTCGGATTTAATGCATCTCCTTCCCAGCGCGCACGCACGCATACGCACACACACAAAAGAAGAAAGACAGCAAGAGATTTCGCGTTTCACGTGGACGTACGCGTTGGCTTCAGAAAATTCGGTGTTTTTCCCGTAGTTCATTTAATTTCCTCGTGGAAACTTGAGGACTGACATGGACAGGAGCAAAAGGAGATGGGCACACACCACGGCGTCGTTGTTCTTACGTCTGTGCAAGACGAGAGATGCAAAGACAAATGTATACCAACTCACGTACTGTTCCATCTAACTGAAATTTATTTCATCTGAGGGAAGAGGGTATAGGCAGGGGAGAGAACCACTGAGCAACAGGGACATAATTGCGAGTTCAGTGAACATACTTCTTTTTCCATGCTTTGGCACAGGGCGAGTCATAATGTACATGATGTCACAATGTACATGTAGATGAACGTCAGTGTTACATGTAGGAACTGTAATACGCGTGGACATTTTTGCTTAACGCCTACAGTACGCAGAATAAATGCAGTGGTTCGACAATTGCAGTATAGCGTCCTTAATCAGCGATGTTCACATTTGGTAAACGCTAAGTTTTCTTGGATAATTTTTTTATGTAAATGGACGGTGGTTTCACTGTTCACGCGAGAAGGGCTGCCACGACTGCACAAGTGCCATAAGTGCGTCGGGCGCGTAGTGCGAATGTTGTGGGTTCGGTCTCCAGCGGTGGCTGTGGTTTTGCCCACGTTAGTTTCTCTTCGTCTCATACTTTCGTTTAAAACAACGAAAAATGGTCCCGTATGCCTTTCCTGGCTTCATTATCGGTTAGATTCATGTAGGACAGATGACAGTTATTGCCTTCGTAAACGTTCCCTTAATTACTCTACGTGGTTTCACAGAACTGAGTTGCCCTATTTACTACGGCTCAATGGTCCTGCATATACGTCACCGCTTTGTCGTAGGTTCTCACAAAAGGCGCCGAAGCTCGACTACAAAGTTCTGATGGAAGACTGAAATTCGTTGTTACGTTTCTGGTTTAATGATTTCTGGGGTTTTACTTCCCAAAACTACGCTACCATTATGAAAGACGCCGTAGTGAAGGGCTCCGGAAATTTCGACCCCCTGGGGCACTTGAACGTGCACTGATACGGCACGGTACATGGGCCTCAACCATTCGCCTCCATCGAAATGCAGCAGCCGCGGCCGGGATTCGATCCCGCGACCTGCGGATCAGCAGCCGAGTGCCATAGCTGCCAGAGCACCGTGACTGGGCGTCATGTCTCTGGTAACGTATATGTAGATGCACTGAAAAAGCAAAACATTACGTGCCGCCTCTTGTTATTCTTTCTTTCTTTCTTTCTTTCTTTCTTTCTTTCTTTCTTTCTTTCTTTCTTTCTTTCTTTCTTTCTTTCTTTCCTGGCGACACGTTTGAGTTGCGCTGAGATGGCTATATGAAACGGGGGATGACTGTTTTAAGATTACACTCTCGATTCATATTTTGCAGTAAGGTTGAATTTTTCATCACCTTTATAGGCGTGATCCTTGCGAAGCGTTCAGCGCGATCATCACTCGTTGTTTGGGAGAAACGCCCTCGCTCGGCAGTTTTTCTCCATCGTGATTAATGTCCCCCGTTCCCGAGGTGTTCGAATGGGCTCCTCCGTGGAGCGTTCTCAACTCTGCAGTATAAGTTAACGCGGTTGTTCTTTCCGCAAAGCGGTGTACTAAATTGCGTGCCCTCCAGAATCATTTTCATCACCTGGAGTTCCTCGTAACATATATACAAAGGTCACTATGTACACGAATGTTTGTTTGCCTTTTTTACATACTGCCTGCATTAAGTCGCGGCTGCCATTTACGTGAAAAATCATACTCGTTTATTCGCGCTCGTCCGCGGAATGCCGTAGTACCAGATCATTCGATAGAAAGTTACTTCGAACGCGCAATTTTAGATTCCAAGTGTGGATTGTGCGTGATGGTACTCCTTGGTATACTGTATAAGTCGGCGAGCACATTCAGTGTTCGTTCGCTTTTCTTGGCTGCTCCCGACACGAGGTCGATAAGCACTCGCTCCCCTTTTGTTCTTATGTTCATGAGGCTACCTGCGACTTCTTACGGCGCTTGACTGCGGATCGAAAGGGCGCGGGGTCGAATCCGACCGCGACGGTCGCATTTTCGATGGAGGCGAAAATGCCGGAGGCCCGTGTGCTGTGCGATGTCAGTGCACGTTAAAGAACCCCAGGTGGTCAAAATTGACGGAGCCCTCCGCTTCTACGACGTTCCTCTCCTTTCCTCTCTTTCATTCCTTATCATGCGTCCCCACGGATACTGAGCCCTGCTTCCGATATGGCCTGCAGAAAAGAGCCTCCTTTACTCACCCGAATCACGATTATCTGTGTGAGAATCGTTTATGGAAATAAGTTGTTTTGTTGTCGTCGTCGTCGTCGTCCCAGCCAAAGATACCTCTAAATTCCTCGTTCAAGTCTGCTCGGGCGCTGTGCGCCTGATTCTATAGAAAAACATTTTACATGTTTATGTCGGGCATCAGGCACTGTACACTTAACTGACATTATAGTTATAGAAGTGAAAGGCACGTTGAACCTTTAAATGGCACCGGTTCAAAATAGGGTAATAAATGGAGCCATTTTTAAATCGAGTATGTTAACTTATTTTTAGTGTGACGTCTTTGGAACCATATTTATTTATTTATTTATTTATTTATTTATTTATTTATTTATTTATTTATTTTTGCGGTGTTGTGACGCACATCACTATTGGCATTTGGTTCCCTCAAAGCTGACTTGTGGTCAAAACGTTATCGTATTACAGCGATTAGTATGATTCGGCTTCTCTCAGACAAGTACAGAAGTAGCTACTATAACAATGACGAGCGAGTGTGTACCTGAATTTTTAAAATTCGTGTGTTTCTCTCACAAGTCACTTAGTATTAAATTTACGTCGCCAGCCGGGAGTGTGTGCCATTTCTTCGCATGCCGAGTGAAGTTAAGCTAAGGAGGTTTAAGAATGCGCCTTAGAGAGAGAAAGATTGATTGATTGATTGATTGATTTGTGGAGTTTAGCGTCCCAAAACCAGCTGTGCTTATGAGAGACGCCGTAGTGGAGGGCTCCGGAAATTTCGACCACCTGGGGTTCTTTAACGTGCACTGACATCGCACAGCACACGGGCCTCAACATTTCGCCTCCACCGAAATGCAGCCGCCAAGGCAGGGATTCGATCCCGCGACCCTCGGATCAGCACCCGAGTACCATAGCCACTAGACCACCGTGGCGGGGCAGAGAGAGGGAAAGCGTTAATTTCGGAGTGGTTCTCAGCTGATGGCACTCAGTGATCGGGCCTTTGCGCCTTCAAGGACACTTCGTGTCTCCTGGCGCTTCGAATTCCGCGCGCCCCTCATTGAGAGGCAACACGTTGGGATACGGGATCCTCTCCCCCTTCCGTTGGGGATGGGAAGGAGCGCATTCCGCCATCAAGTGCTTTCTGCGTTGCTGGCGCCACCTGTGATCAGCGGGCGCCACCAATCTCCCTCTCTCTCTTTCATCTCACTCTCCTCCCTTCTCTATTGTCTGCACTTCCCAAGAGATGGCGGCCCGTGCCCCCGCGTGTGCGAGGACTCGTGGAAGTCGCGCATCTTTCAAAGTTTCTGGATTTAGCGCTGGTTGGAATTTTTTTCTTGGTCAGCGATTGGTACAGACGAGACCAGTTCAGAACATTGGCGATATAAGTAAAAGCAGGGATGAGAGCGATAAAACAGGAGTCCTCACGGACACCGAGAAGAGTACGTGGTGTGCAGAAACAGACTGTTGTATGAACAAAAACGAATGATGGCGAGCATGCGAGACTGCATCACATTGATTAATGCATGACTGTAATGAAGCGTCTACGTGACTTCTGTTCGCCACTCCATATCAGAGGGAACGGTTGTAAACATAGAATAATCATAGGCGTATGAGGGCTGGGTTGTGTTTAAAAGGAACCTCCTACTAGGCTGCATCGAAAAGGAAAGAACGTAATTAAATGAAATCTTTATTAATTTGTAAATGGGTCTGCTACTATATATCATAGCAAATCAGGATGCCTAACAGCTCATTGTGGTAGGATAACTTAGCCAATGACCTGCCATACTCACGCGTTTTATGTAGAACTACTGCGATGAAACTATATGAGTGTTCTTTGTTTGCACGTCCCATTATCGGTATTGAACTAATTGAAAGTGTAATTGTTTGGTGCAAGGCCTTGGACATGAAGCGTAATTGGAGAAGGTCTAAGAAATATACTGAGCGTGTCTTCTGAAACATCTTGTTATCAGATCATGGAATTACTGCCTGGCCTCATTAGGCAGCGTAGTAGGTTCATTGACTTTTTCTTTTTGCTGCTTGTGGGTTCTGTCTTTCTTTTTGATACTTCTTAGTTAGTTTGTTCGTTATCTCAAGTGACTTGCGCAACCCAGTACAAGGAAGCAGCTCTTGAAATAACGCATGAAGAGCAAAGGAAGCTTTTTCCTCTTCTGAATTTCAGTTAAAAGTACTTTAATTTTCATTGTTAATTTTGTTGTATTTGCTTTCTCCTCGTCGTGTTTCTGTTTGCCAAGTAAACCGTGGAGGTCTACGGTAGTCACGATTTTGTTTGCAACATCATACCGTGTGCACAAAGCGAGTGTACACCCAGTTCCGATCACGGTACGCCTCGCATATTCCACGTAAACGATGACGTAATGCAAGATAATCGAGAACTTGCGACAGTATGTCTTGTTTCTTATTATTATTATTTATTTAAATGTGAAAAACACGGGCAGGTAAGCTATATAGTCAGAGCTGACTATGCGAACATCGTTGAGCTGGTCTGTAAAAGCCCGATAATAACGTGTAATGACGAAGAAAACCTGCGGTGATGATGACAAAGATGATCGCAAGAGTGCAGATATTCTCGTTTTGCTTCGTCTAGAGCTCCCACTCAAGACAAGGCGTTCGAAAGGCGTTGTAGTTGGATAAATCGCCGGAAGATGTCGCCAGCAGCCCAGCTGCTGCCGGATCGACCATCGGGTAAGAGATGTGTGTGACCCCTGCAACAAAATTCCCAAGTCACTAAGCACGTTAATGGAATACCAGAATATTCATCCCGCGAAGACCCCACAATGCATCGATGTTTCCTAAGCTGTGTGCTTCGTAACGGATGGAGATACATTCAGTGGTTGAGTATAGCAAAATAAATTAAAGATCTTGGCGACGAATAAAGCGGAGGAGAGATTCCTTGAGGCGGGTGCGTACACGGATTAAGAAACGTTATACGAACAAGCTGAGTGTACGAAGAAAGGAAGACAAAACAAAGATAGCCAGTATCCTGGACTACTTGATTATTGTTAAGGAAGCACACAAGCTAGGTTTCTACGGGTCGCCACCTCGTTGCAACTTTTATCCCAATTGAGATCATTTCCTTCATTGTTACCACCGTTATCGTCATCATCATCTGCAAAGCACGGTTCAGTGACAGGATCATTTGTAAAAACTCGTGGTTTTATTGTCAAAGCTAAACACTGACATGTAAGCGTTGATATTTTTCCTGTTCTTCAATTCCTGGGCACATCGAAACGGAGCGATATGCATCTAGCCTACGCGTTGTCGCAATAGTTCTTGTAACGCTGCACGCTTTTTCCCTGAACCGTGCTGTCTTTGTATACGTTGTCGGCAGTCGGTTGCATATCGAGCGTGTATGAGGCAACACGTGCCCGCTTTATACGTATATGCAAATAAGGCCCCGCTTTCCCTTAGCTCACTCTGCTTCTCATCACAAATTCGTGCCCCCTCTATAGTTCCTTCTGTTGCATCGCGTCTCGGCCTGCGCGAAAAGCTTTCTTGAATTGGCGATGTTTTGCGAACCTATGTCGCTGCCTTCGTTTTTTTCTTTTTCTGAACTTTTCGCTGTTCTTCTCGTAAGAAAAATGTTTCGGCTGTTGTCTTTCTGACGAGCTTTTGGAAATGCAAACGACATGCACGATTGTGGGTGAGCCTCGATTTGATTAAATTAAGGGAGCGCGCGCTTAATGAAAGCCAGAACGCTGTCGCATGCATTCTGCCCGACTCGGATAAGGAAAATGAAGTTTGCAGGAGTGTTGGAGCAGTACTGCCCAATGCGAGAGCGATGAGAGACACGCTAGGCAAGGAGGGATAGACAGAAACGAGACAGAGAATAAAATTCAACTGGGGAATTTTATCAAACGGTGTGGTGAAGCATGTCGATACGGCCATTTGTGGTGTTTTCTTTCTTTTCTTTTTTTTTGTTTCCTCATGCAATAGTGGTGTATGCAGTAGTTCTTTTTTTTTTTCCCATGCCTCAGGTAGTGAAGCTGATGCGCTTACTTTTTCTGGCAGCCCGAGTTATGTTTTGTATGTTGCGTCATTCGTGCATGCAGAGTATAATTCGAGAAGATAGTTACATAGGTCCGAATCATATCCGAAAGCTGCGCGAATAAAACAGCGCTGCGTGATTTTGTTGTGTGCGCCGTTATTCTTGAGTTAGTTTTATGATAAGGCACGTGTATGCTATGCATCACGGACGTGCGTGAATTTCACTATTCGCGTACCAGCATTTCCTACGGCGCGGGCGAAAGGTGAGTAAGTAGAGGAGCGCAGAACAATTTTGGGACACGAGAAATACCGCGGGCGGCACCTCGCTCGTTCGGGTATATTTGCCGGATCGAACATCGGGTAAGAGATGTGTGTGACCCTTGCAACAGAATTCCCAAATCACTAAGCACGTTAATAGAATACCGTAATATTCACCCAGCGAAGACCCCGCAAGGCGTCGATGTTTTCGAAGCGGTGTGCTTCGTAACGGATGCAGATACTGTCAGTGGTTGAGTATAGCAAAATAAATTAAAGATCTCTGCGACGAATAATGCGGAGGAGAGATTGCTTGAAGCGGGTGCGTATACGAATTAAGCAACGTCATACGAACAAGCTGAGTGTATGAAGAAAGGAAGACAAAAAGACAGTCAGGATCCTGGACTACTACATGTCGCTACCTCGTTGCAACTTTCATGCCAGTTGAGATCATTTCCTTCATTGTCACCACCGTTATCGTCATCATCATCTGCCAAGCACGGTTCAGTGACAGGATCATTTGTAAAAACTCGCGGGTTTATTGTCAAAGCTAAACACTGCCATGTCAGCGTTGATATTTTTCCGGGTCTTCAATTCCTGGGCATCTCGAAACGAAGCTATATGCATCTGGTCGACGCGTCGTCGCAATAGTTCTTGTAACGCTGCACGCTTTTTTCCTGAACCGTGCTGTCTTTTTACGTTGTCGGCAGTCGGTTGCATATCGAGCGTGTATGGGGCAACACGTGCCCGCTTTATACGTACATGCATATAAGGCCCTGCTTTCCCTTAGCTCACTCTGCTTCTCTTCACAAATTCGTGCCCCCTCTATAGTTCCTTCTGTTGCATCGCGTCTCGGCATGCGCGAAGAGCTTTCTTGAATTGGCGATGTTTTGCGAACCTATGTCGCTGCCTTCTTTTTTTTTTCTGAGCTTTTCGCTGTTCTTCTCGTAAGAAAAATGCTTCGGCTGTAGTCTTTCTAACGAGCTTTTGGAAATTCACGCGACGTGCACGATTGTGGGTGAGCCTTGATTTAATTAAGTTAAGGGAGCGCGCGCTTAATGAAAGCCAGAACGCTGTTGCATGCATTCTGCCCGACTAGGATAAGGAAAATGAGGTTTGCAGGAGTGATGGAGCAGTACTGCCCAATGTAGAGAGATGAGAGACACGCTAGGGAAGGAGTGATAGACAGAGACGAGACAGAGAATGAAATTCAAGTGCGGAACCTTATCAAACGCTGCGGTGAAGCATGTCGATACGGCCATTTGTGGGGTTTTCTTTCTTTGTTTATTTCCTCGTGCAATAGTGGTGTATGCAGCAGTGCTTATTTTTTTCCGTGACTCAGGTAGTGAAGCTCGGATGCGCTTACTTTTTTCTGGCAGCCCGAGTTATGTTTCGTATGTTGCGTCATTCGTGCATGGAGAGTATAATTCGAGAAGATAGTTACATAGGTCCGAATCATATCCGAAAGCTGCGTAAATAAAACATCGCTGCGTGTTTTTGTTTTGTGCGCCGTTACTCTTGAGTTAGTTTTATGATAAGGCACGTGTATGCTATGTATCATGGACATGCGTGAATTTCACTGTTCGCGTAGCAGCGTTTCCTACGGCGCGGGCGAAAGGTGAGTAAGTAGAGGAGCGCAGAACAATTTTGGGACCCGAGAAATACCGCGGGTGGTACCTCGCTCGCTCGGGTGTGTGTGCCGGATTGAGCTCTCTCGTCTATTTAAAAATTGTACTGTCGCTCGTTTGCAAATTGTACGGCCGTATGTTTAAAGCTGTTAAAGCGATCCGCCGTAAAAAGTCGTCAGAGTCTCTTTACCTCTGGTGTCGCGTTGCCTGCAGTGGCGCGTCGCACCGTTCTGATGCCGTAAGTATTCTATTGATATAGGCATTCGGGGAAAACCGTGTTTGATATCGAAACTACGTGAGGTCTCAGCAAACGACAGTCAGCGTGGCAAGAAAGTATGTCACTGCTGTTGCAGCGAGACCGACGTCCTGGTCTACGTATTTTGTCCCGCTCGTTAATGATCGCTGGTGTGTGCTCATGACGGCCAATATCGGCTCATGTTGGCTAAAATATTGCAACTGAACACATGCCCAATGTTCCTAAGTTTCGGGCGAGTTTCTTCTTCTTTTTTTTTTTCGTTCGTGTTATGCGATTGCTAGAATTTCAACAAAGTTTTTACGGAAAACTGGTTTTTCTATCTATCTATCTATCTATCTATCTATCTATCTATCTATCTATCTATCTATCTATCTATCTATCTATCTATCTATCTATCTATCTATCTATCTATCTATCTATCTATCTATCTATCTCGTGTATTACATATTTATATGTCGATCCGGTCCATCTGCCATCCATCTAGGGATCTCATTATTCCTTGGAAGGGAAGTTGCTGCGCGCTATACGTTTGCCAGGGCTTTGCACCAGCGCCTTAGCAAGCCCGTAGCTGCTCTCGCTTGGCTGCACGAACTCGTCGAGACGAAGTGTCGAGTAGGCGCATAACTTTTCCATCTCGCTCGCACTGGACGTGCCGTGAATACTTCAAAGCTACTCTGCGCTCGTTTCCTCCGCCTCTTCTGTCGACGTGAAAGTTAAGCTGTCAGAATGATCTCCTCCGTTACGGCGGCCTTTGGTACTTTCAGCGGAAACCTCCTTCTGGTCCGGGCTCCTCTATAGGCGGCCCAATTTCTCATTTCAGATGAGGCTGCGTTTTAATATGCACGCACCATTGAATTCCGTATACCTGCTGCGTACACGCACTCTCTCTTTTTTCTCTCTGTGTCACGTTTCTCGACTCCTTAAAGTCTTTTATTCGCTAACAATGCTTCTTCAGGACGATCTCTGTCGATGTTTCATTCCTCTTATCTCTAGACGCTCCGTTTCTATTATTCCTAATCAGCTTGCACATTCATTACGATTCGAGCATTTCGCGCCGCGCGCAGAGATGGGGAGCGATCCAATTTATTATATCATTACGTTCCTATACGAAGCCTTCTCTGTTTGCGAGCGAGCCCTCTGGCTGAATTCGGGCCACGAACGAAGCGCCGAGTTTCTATAAGAGGTTTAAAAAAACAATAATAAATGAATGAGAATGAGGCTCCGAAGAGCCTCTTAACACCATTGTTTTTCTTTCTCAAGCGGAGTAGCGGGCGATGTTTAGTTTGATTTTACGCGTCTTTCCCTTTTCCCCTCCTCCTGCTTTTCCGTATATTTTTGTTTGTTTTGTACCTTCCATCTTTTCCTTCTTTCCTTTTCGCACGTGCAAGCAGACGAGCAAAATTTTTCGCCCGATCTTTGATACTGTTTGAGGAACAAGCGTGCGTTAAAGAAATATTAACGACAGCGACCCTTGCGCAGGGGATAGGAGATGTATTCTTTCCTCTTATCTTTAATACAAAGGCCGCTAAGGCGCTTAAGACTTTCCCTCTCCCTCTCTCAAACACACAGACAGACACACAGCCCAACGTCTGATTTTGCTTCTCTTTCCCCCAATGCAAAGGGAAGGAGGTTCCGCGTTTTTATAGCGTTGAGATAGGTTTTCGTCTCTTGCCTGTGTCTCGGGCAGAACTTTCGTCATAACACGACAAGTCTATCTATTGTTTCTCGTGGGAGGTCTTGAGGGCTGGGGTCCACTAAAGTAGCACTTAGGGGCTCTTTGCTGGAAGGATCTAGGTTGCGCTATGTCTCGTCTCTTCGTGGTTGTCCGAGCTGTCTTTGGTTTTGTTATCGTCTCTCGTTGAAAGGAGAAACACAGAGAGATGGGAATAGATGAAACGGAGCTCTGCCGCCTCGGCTGCTTTCAAAGAGAAATCTTAATGAAGGTTGTCCCGTGAAGCGGAGAATTCGTGGACTTATTTTGATGAGACCTCCTGGGAATGGGCGATGATGGTTTCGGTCAACTATATAGCTGTCTCTGTGTACACTATGGCGGTGGCGGTATCTGTCCCTGTGTTTTCGCGACGTCGGGACATTTGTTCAACCGAGATGAAATCCACGAACCGACGTCGGTATAGCTTGTTGGTTGCTGTGCTGCGAGGCGCATGTGTTCCCCCGTATATGTACAGAGCACAGAAAGTGCGAGCAATTTAAGGTGGAGACAGATGGACAGGTTTTAAAGGCAATGTCTTCCTGGGCCTCTTCGTGCGGCCACCTTTCTGAACGAATTCAACTACCTCATTCACTTGGATGCTACCACCACTAAAAAAAGCACTGGCTAAGCTTGGCTGCTTTTGGCTGAGGGCGGCTAGAATGAGGTAGTTATGGCAGAAATGTCTAACTGGTCGCTGACGCTGGTACAGCTGGGTAATTGGGGTTCAGATTGTTCTAAAATTGCAAATTATCGGCGTTATGCGCAAAGTCTAGATCATTATGGCTACAAAATGGCTAAATGGTCGATTATGTAGGGTGCAGTTTGGTACCTATGGCTAAAGACTTCTAAGTGATGGCTTTTATGTTAAACGGCTTGTTTATTAAACTTGAGTGTCCTATCTATTCGTTAATGTCGGCTAATTTTAGCTGTCTGCTGCTGTAACAGCAAGATAGCATTCATTCACTGTCCATCTGATGGTTACGTTTTATACGAGGCGCGTTATTTTTCTTTTTTTCCCTGTCTCACAGAGGTAGCCGTTGCCGCACCGTTCGCAGAGTGAAATAGCTTTGTATTCTCGGCTGTCTCATGCGGGCGTGCGACGGACTGCTTGAGGAGAAGACAAAAAAAAAAAAAAAAAGCGAGAGTAATCGGGAGACGGGGCACGGTGCTCCTCATTTCTCGTTGAAAGCGTACACTGATTGCGTGTCTTATACGTTAGTGTACTGGATACGATACCGTCGGCCGGATACCCAATCCAGTTCTCTTTGCTCTGCAAACAGTGTCGGCCCATGCAATATGTGGCAATGGGCAATTGCGCGTACGACTGTCTGATCTGCTTCGGCGCATTCTTTAGGATCCCGTTTGATGGGGCAGCGAATTGCGCCGGTAAAGTCAGCCGCAATGCATAGTATATGGCGGCCAACGCGCCTTCAGTCGCTGAAAAGAATCATTCCGAGTATGTAGTTGTTCCATATGGAGGGGAGCGCTGTGTTATTACGGTTTTACACATTCAGTAAAGGAAGAGAGAGAGAAGAGCCCAATCGTTCTTTTCGTTCTTTTTAACCATTTTATCCCCTTCCCCAGCGCAGGGTTAGCAAACTGGACGCGCGTTTGGTTAACCTCCCGGCCTTTCCTTACCTTTCTCTCTCTCTCTACAAATTCAGTACCCGTTCTAAAGAGGCTTTCTTTCATGAAGTTACGAATTTTTGAGCTATCGGAGGTTTTTCTCTGAAATCGTGATTACCGGCCGCATTTTGGTTACTTTGGTCATAGCGTTGCGCTATTGAGTAAGCAGGTGTGTTGTACGCTTCCATGTCAGCCGTCGTACTACGCCTGGTGCAGCCCGAGTACACTTTCGGGTAACCGTCGCTTTAAAACATTCCTGTTACCACGATCGATTCCGGTTTGTGAGGATGCGGGTTTGTCTTGGAATATGCAAATTCCTGTTCGATCTGAAAGTTTGAAACGTTTAGGTAGAGCCTACGTTTGAGTATACATCGCAAGAAATGAGCTTTTGTCACAAATCTCGAGAGGCGCATCGCATTTTGTGACTGTCTCTTGTCCCGAATGAGGGCGTCACGCTGGAATCGGCATTTACGTAGTTTGCGTACCCGCGCAGTGTGTGTGTTTCTTACAAAGAACTTGGCATAACGTCTAGTCAGCGGCCTATTGTCTGCTGGTAATCTAATCACGACAGAAGCGAGGCAACTTGCGTCGTTTCAAGAGCTATCCATTCAAAATGGTTTCTTGGCACAGTCAGCAAAAGCGATTGCTTCAGTGCGCTTCTCGAATCAGAGGGTCGAGAGTACAAAATTTTAGCGGCTGGTAGGCCGGGTTAGTGGATTCCTTCAAGCTATCGTTCTGGAAAAAGAAGAAAAGAATAAATAAGAAGTACAGCATCTGACGCATGTCAAGCTGCGTAACAGCCTTTTCCTCCCGTTTATTTATACCAACAGAGGAATGGTTGACTAAATTTTTGCGGCCACTGCATCCGGTCACTTGCGAAGAAAACCCGTTCTCTCCATTTCGCGTAGTTGCCCTATCTCTGCTGAACGAGTAATCCGAGAGTGTTCATTCTTCCTATAAGCGAAGGAAACCGTTGGGGAACTCAACGTATCGTAGTTTGTCATCGCGGTACCACGGTGCAGCTCCGCATGCAGCCCCTGACAGGCGGTGAAGCTACCTTCGCGTGCGTCGCATAAGCAGGAAACGAGGTTTGCGCGGCAGTTTTCTTCCCCGGCCGAATTGATTGATTCTTGTCCTGCCACCGCTGTCGCTGTGCGGCCTGTAGAACGCTAGGTTTACTTGAGATAACTTACACCATATAGAAACAAAACGAAAAGAGAAAGAAACGCGTACGATAGATAGCCTTAACGGGAATTAGGAGAGGTTGTACAGCATGCGTCCACAAACCACACGTGCAACGTTTTCTGAAAAAAAAAGAAAAAAAGTGGATGGAGGTTTAGTCGATCACACATTTTTCATAAGCGCGCCCACTCGCACCTCTGGACGTGATAAAGGCATGCCCAAGTATACGTATATTCGATAGTTGTGTCGAAGTACGTTTCATAAGGCCCTTCGCGAGACTACATTCACAGTTTTGCTTATACCTCGGAAGCGGAAGTTATAAGGTGTAAGGTTTTTTACAGAATGAAATATTTATACCGGTCCGATGTTGTACAGCTAGGTTAGAAGAAGTTGAACTGTCAGCATGCCTTTCAGGAGGTGACCCTCACTGCCAAAGCGGTCAGTATCTCACTTCCGCGGCTAGAGTTTGCACATGCTACGTACTCACAGCTTCGAGAAGCGGGTAAGTGTCTCATGTTGACGTGATTCCTTCAGCACTCAATAACGACGTGGATAACAGCGATGCAAGCGCGCCTTCGTCCTTGAGCCGCTGCTTGCTTCCTCTTTCCTCAAGTGTATACAACCGTACTGCCTAACTTTACCTGATGTACTACACTTGGCTCGGCATGATCCAGCACTTCCTCGTATTTCCGCGCCTCCTGATGAGGAACGAAGCCGTTACGAAAAGCCAACCTAACAAAACTGAAGCCGCAGTCTCGGCGGCATCTGGATTTGCAGTATAGAAAACACGTACCGTGTAAGAACTATAGTGCCAATGTGGGTCCGTTGATGGCCGATCGGGCCTCGGCGGACCCACTAAGGCGATCGGAAGGCGCCTGCGCTGTTTGTTCCGGTCGTGTACAGCACGAAGCCGCCGGCGTAGCTTATGTTTCCGATCCCGCAGACATCGAATCCTTCCGGCGATTCAATACAACGACAGGCGCTGCAGCCAACGACGTGACGTATATAGAGGCTTTTTTTTTCTCCGTTCCTCGTAGGACGGGGCACCAATAAAGCTCGCTTCCTTCGCTCGTCATTTTTGCGAGAACTCTTTCTTCGGGCGGGCTGTTTACGACGTGCGCGTTGCCGCTGACCAGCCGCCCGTACTACCTTGTGTTTGGGGCGATGCTCTATAGGCCCTTCAGCGCGATCGAAGTCCTAGTGGTTTTTTTTTTTCCTTGTAGTTTTTTTTTTTTTTGCCCCGCCGAAGCCTTTTACGCCGCCGAACTGCGGTGCCGGACAGGGAAGCCAACGATACTGCGTACCCTTGGGGAAGTGCGGCTCGCCACGTCCGGTGGGAAATTTCGCCTTCTAGGCGACCGTCACGATGCAGGCGAGCGCGCGCGGGAAGTGAATGTGCTCTTACGCCCACGGTGCCTTGTTTACTCCCTTCCCTGTTTCGTGCGCATCGCTGCCGTTGTGCGTTATTCGTCCACGCGCCATTGCTATGTTCATTCACACGTCCAGCGTTTTGCGCCGCCCGATGCCTCAGTGTTTATTTACTGTTTTCTACTTACATGGGGAAATTCGGTTCTAATTTTTTTTTCTTTTGGTACATCGTGATCATTGCTCGATTCATTCACGCTTTTCGCTTATATGCTTCCCTGCTGTCCTGTATTGTATACTTACTCTCTTCCTACTTCGTACGGCTATCCCTTTGGGCCTCCCGGTCACCATCACCATACTCATTCACGCGTTTTAGCCCCGTTTGTCTGCTACATCGTTATAGCTCTAGTTGAGCTTTTTGGGTTACAATATAATAAATGGCAGTGACTGAATGAAAGGGCTGCGGCGATGTTCCTATGGGAAAACTGGCCTATTTTACGAAGCATTCCGTGGAATGAGGCGTGGACGTAGTAGTTCACATCTATTATTTGATTACACCGCCATAAGAGTGAGTCAGCGATGGTAGCTTTAACACGAGCAGTGCGCTTCTCTCTCCCCTCTCCCCTCTCTCTCTCTCTCTCTCTCATTCTTTTCCAGAGTTAAATCATGTATAGCGCAGATTTTGTTTCGTTTATAGGTTTATAGAACAGTTTGAATGCCTTTCAATTCCCTCACCGAATGTTCCTTTCTTCATTTCTATCTTTTTTTTAAATTTTAGCTCGAAAAAAAGAACGTGTCTTAAAGCTGATCTTAGTGCCCTGTCTGAAAGCTTAGTTTACGAATCATGGAAAACTCCGATTTTATTTTCCTGTCGTCCCGCGATGTGCTCCTGGTGCCGCCCTTCCTGGAAATTACAATTTGGCATTGCAGATGAAAAAAAAAAGAGAGAGAGAGAGATATTTTCTACTGTGGCAAACAAAATAAAACGAAAGCGTCACGTGACCGAGGAGACAAGGGACGCGTGGCTCTGCGCTAGGCTTAAACACCGCAGGGGAGGGAGAGGAAAGTTTCTTTTGATCGCATGAAGGATCATACTTAGTGCGGCTGCTTGTTTATGCAGTGACCGTTCGCTAACGAGACGCCGGTAAAAACTGTGCTCCGCTTCCATCTTCTCTTGTCGCTTTTCGTCTCTTTCTCCTTTAACCCTTTTAAGTGGTGCCTGCTTGTTCCCGTCTTACCCCCTTTGTGCTCTTCCGTGTAACGTTAAGGCAAAGACGCAGATCCCACTTCCCATCTTTCTTTTTTATCCTCCCTCCCTCGCTCCCTCCCTCTTCTCTCGCTCTAGCGTCGGCGCACGGACTACCCTGATATCTCACTGATTGACCGTCTGCTTTGCGGTTATATGTAAACACCAATCGTTTTAAAAAAGTGTCCCTTCATGTGCAAAAGAGATGCACGCATGCAATTTTCTTCTTCCAGAAATAATAGCTTCGTAGGGACGAGTACTCTACCAGATCTTGCTTAGAATACACGCGAGTAGAGAAGTGTTAGTACTTTTCTTCTGTTCGGTAACCATTGCGGCGATCTGGATGAGGCGTGTTGCATTTGAAAGTGCAAGTGAAATTCTAGTAAGCAGTGCGAGTGCGAACTTTCAGCTTACTCTCCCAAATACCTGATTTTTTTTCCCCTAATGCCTACATTTATCAAAAAAGGTAATAAGCTTTGACATCTATGTGATTGAACTCTAAGGAAAAACAAACGATATCACAGCGTTGTAGAGTGCACTCGATAACCGATAAAATATTTATCGGTCAAAATTTATTCTTCCTCGAGCACTATTCTGAAGACGTCAGAGCTACATATCCGCAGACTTTTCGCTGCGGGTTTAACGTTTATGGCATTTATGTTGCATTCTGTTCGACCTTTCTTTTTTTTTTTACGTTTTGACTCATGTTTCTGTCGCAAGGCTCCGTTAGTTTTGTCCATCCACCCACCTTTCCATCCAAGTTAAAATCGTCCTTGATGACGATAACCTTCAACCGTGCGTTCCGAAGTAAAACCGCGTATTGACGCCGGAGCGCTGTCAAAGAAAATAAATTAATAATAATAATAATAATAATAATAATAATAATAATAATAACGTCTGGTCAAATGGAACCAAAAATTGAACGCCCGCATGCGTACTGCTGGAAATGAGACTGCGGACTAAAGCTCTTCACACTACACCATTCGAGTTAATCGTCGCGGATAACGTTTTTTTCTGCAGTTGTGCTCCTCGCTAGCCAACTCGGGACACTAATTAAAGGACCCTGTTCGTCGACCGTTCGGAGACATCGTCATCTTACGTAGCAAAAGAAACAGCCTTTTCGAATACACTTCTTTTTCAATCTCCATTGGCAACTTCTTTTGTATTCTTTTATTCGCGATATCGAAACCGATGAGTGTCAGAACTTTCAAACCCACTCGAAGTGCCCACGGGAAACGGGACGACGCGCACAGCCGTCGTCTACGTGGTACTCTCTCAAGTGGCGAACGAATTAGAACTACGGGCTTGCTTTTTTTTTTTGTATCTCTCTTTATCTGTTTTCCTTTCTTCGGCTTTTCTTGGGTTTTCTTCCCTTCTAAAGGGAAGGCCTCTCTGCCCGCTTCCCCGAGCTTTTTGCATAGAGTCTGCTCATGTAGGATGTGCGCGAATGGTGATTATTGAGGCCGAATCGAATACGGATCGAAGAGGGGCAAAAGCGGATCGAATCGAGTGTGAAATACTTTTCTGACAATTTTCGAACACTGAGCGGGACGCGTTCTTACCGTTAATTTTAATCGATATTCACGTCCTCGTGTTCGTAACCTTAGCAGTAAAAGCACAAATGCAGCGTCTGGAGCAAATTAGCAGGCCCTTCGTATCCGCAGAACTGTTTAGAATGCGTGAGATGATTATAGTTGGTCCCGTAATGCCATGCTGTCCGAACGAATTAGAATATTGCGCAGCCTTAGACAGCGGGAATGAAATTTGTTGTACATTTGCAGCAGTATTGTTTATTTCGGAGCAGATAACATTTTGACATATTCGTAAGCAATTTGGAAAATGTTCGGGTTTGTAGATAACTATTCGATTCGCAGACCGAACCGAAAAAGACACTATCCGATTCGATATCTGTCATTTTTTAATATTCGTACACCTCCATATAGTTATATATAGTCCCTTTTCCATGACCGCGCCGCGCTCTGTCTGGTGTTAAGCTGAGCAACAGCCGCATAATACTGCGCTTTCACGGGTTACCGTGAAAGTGAATGCTGAGAAGAGCGCAGTAACGTGCGAAACAGCATAAGCTTTCCTCTCCTTTAACAACCCTCATCGATTACTTCGACCTGCAGACTTATTCGTCTCTCTTATGACAATAAAACACTGGAACATAAGCCGCTACAAATTCGTTTCCACTGGTTATGACCTACGTGGTTAATGGAGCGTAAGACTGGCTTGGACGGCTCAATTGCTCAAACGGAGAATGAGCACAAGACCGAGAGGTAGTAAACATCAGTAAATGTTATTCCCCCTAGGTGGGTGGCCTTCATATAGTTTAGGAAGCCGTTTACTTGCGCGGTCACTTTGCCCCTGTGTATCAGGCTCTGTCGGTCATCAAGGTCCGTGTGTGACTGCCAGTCCTCCTTCGCCGGTGCTGTAAATTCTGTTCTTTGTTGTCTTGTCGTGTACTGTGCGGAAAGTCCTCCTGCTTTGCTGTTCTTGGGGCAGCTTCGCGTACATGTTCTGTACTTCATTTGTTGGCGCGTGTGCCGATAGCTGGGCGACGAGCCTGCGCCGCTTCCTCGTACATACTTTCGTTCTCGCACCACGGCGACCTATAAGGCAAAACTTAGCACTCCACCGTCGTCGTTTGGCGCGTCTTGCATAAGCCAGCAGTAGAGAGCCCTTTGAACGCTGGAGGCTTCAGCCCTAGAAGTGATCCGTGAACCCACTCTTCTCTTCCTTCCTCTCTCTCTCTCCCTCATCCCTTTCATGAACCACGCAGGAGGTCTATACTTTCAAAGGTCAAGTTTGTTCCCACGAGTTCGGCTTCTCGCGGCGATAGCCCCCGCGGCGTCCTTGTCCCTAGACCCTGATCTTTTATTCCATCTAGATGCTAACACAGCACCCGCATGCCTCTGCACACTCGCGGTGGCCGCCGTCACTGTCGCCCTCCTCTTCGGTCGGCGCTGCCGGTCGGGCCTGTAAAAATGGAATCCCGGGGCTTATACACCCTCGGCTGACGCTGCCGAAAGTCCCGGCGTGTCGGCTCTGATTACGGCACGACGGCGTCCGAGCGACGTCGCCGCGCCATTGTGCCCCCACGCTGTCCTCTATGTACACGACGAAGAAAGAGAAAGAGAGGGAAGAGTACGTGTGTTTGATTGTGCGAGGGAAGAAAGGAACGCCGTTATCCCACTCGTCCGCCCCCTCTCGTCTTCGCCCCTTGCTTTCCTCCCGCGGGAGCCCATCTACTCCAATTTTAAGAGCCAGATGCGCCGCCGCTGCCTTCCCTCTGGTCTGTAGTGGGGAACGCACTTTTCTCGGCGGGTCTATAGGGCCGATTGGGGAGGAATGGGAGACGGAACATCCATAAAAAAAAATATTTTTCGGTACATAATTTATTTCTGCGCCTGACATCTCTATCGCTTGCTGTTGATCGGCTCCGCGCGTAATCAGAAAAATAAAAAAGAAAGAAACTGGGTTACATTACCGGGTTTGACGTTTATTATCTCAATTCCCTTGCAGAACAGACTGCTGTTCTTATTTTTCTTTAATGCCGGACTAGTGTAGCGAAGATTTTTGCGCCTGGCGCCATGCCTTTTTTACTGTTTGGTTTGCGCCGCTCGCTCTGGCGGAAGCTTTCCACGTGCTGCGGCTTCCGCCTTGGTCTGTTATTTTCCTCGTTCATTATAAGTCCCGGAAATAATTAATGACCTACGCGTTGCTTCCTTTCGGCGTTCGAAGCTGTAAGGTTGACTCTGCAGCTCGAACTGCCCACACGGCTGCGTGGGACGATATATCCTTGTTCCCCCTGAAAGATATAGCGTCGGAAGTATTAGGTAATGCTGTGGTTGTGCGATGGCTCTTGTTAAGCAATATAGCTTCTTTGGCACTTTAACTGATTCTCGTTGTGTTCGGTTTAAAATGCTGTTCGTAACCTGACACCAATTTACTGCATTAGACCTGTAGTGAGGCCGTCAGGTTCGGTGCGTGTGCGTGCGTGAATAAATAGGTCGGTGGGTGGGCGAAGAGAAAAGGCTGGGGAGCTTGCGTTCGACGGTTTGCTACCCTTCATTCGGAGAGAGACAACGTAGACTGCGAACCATCATCGTTTTCTGTGCAATTGAATAACGAATCAGTAAAGAGAACCACGAAGTCGTCATCTTAACGATGGTCCTACTTCACGCGGATATTCTTGCCTTTTTGTTCTATTTTTGCTCTCTAATAGTGGCAGGCACGTGGAAGGGTCGGCTACCGTACAGATGGCTATCTCGCTGCATATGTAGTTAACATATTTCGGTTACCCGTTTCCCCGTCAAATACCATGCGCACTGACTATAGAAAGCATGAAAACGTGAAAAGAAAAGCACGGACAAAAGAAAACGAACAAACTATGTGAAGCGTTTATTTGTTGACGCATTGAAATTAGTGAAAAAGCTAAGTGAAGCACTACGGACGTCTTTTTTGTGTGGTCCTTTCGCGAGACACGTAATATGCATAGAGTTCGCAACGTCTACTAACGAAATGAAATTAAGTTACCGTGTTTAAGAAAATCGCCTTAATGCTGTCAAGGCACATATTTTTGTAGAAGGTGTGTACGTTAGTCCAGGTGTGTTTCACGACGGAGCGATTATGTTTGTGCAAGTCAGTTTATTTTGCAGTCTTTTGACGGTCCTTCGCTAGGGTGTGCAGTTTCATACTGAAAATATCCGTTCCGGCAAAAGGTACTGCGAATACATGCTAACTATGAAAATTCGACAATGATAGTTAATGCTGAATCACAGTTAATGATTCAAACGGCGGCTCGGTATATATGTATTTCGCTATAATTACCTTATTCTCTTCAGGAACGCTCAATGTCTGCATGTGTTCCGATGCACACGGTAGATGGCTAAATAACAGCTATGCGGACAGCGGCCATTTTAAGTCCCATTCCACTTCTCACGTCGAGAGACAGCCTCGCGAAGACGGCATATCCGAAGACAAAAACGATGCAGGCTACTTTGCTGCGCAAACAAGATGGCGGCTGAGCGGATTGCTTGGATATACTTAGATCTTGCCGGGAGTGCGTTCTGCCGTATGTAGGCGCTCTCTTAATGGGGTCCCGAAGCACCCCCCCGGGCTTGGTGGAAAAACATATTCTACGGCTTGCCTACGCCTTAATGAACATCTCAGCCAAATCCTGTAGTCATCCGCGAAGCGCAGCGTTCACAAGTGGAGCACAAAGCTTCCACTTCCTCAGGAGCCCTCAACTCAAAAAGCGGCTTCTCCTCACGCTCCTTGTATATGCTCTGTTTCGTCATAGAGCATTTACAAGGAGCGTCGCTGCTATATATTGGCCGACGGCAGACACGCCCGCCGCGCCTGTGTGCGGGCCCTTCGGAGCGCGCGTTTCTAAACCGTAAGCGCGTGCGTGTCGTGCGTGCCATGCGCTCGCTTTTCCTTGGGTTATGAGCACCCATATAGGCAAATTAGTTGCTGGAAATATGTAAAAATATATTTGTTAATGCGCAAGCCTCATAGATGCCATTGGAAGGCGTCCGTAAACTACCTCGGTGTGGACTCGAACGGTGCGGTGCAAAAGTCACCATAAATATAGATTTCCAAGGAGCCAACAAATGCATGCCGGCAGCCTGTAATAAATCACAGATTATTCCCAAACATTAATTAACAATTCATCAGTGATTGTAGATGGGTTTATTCCCTATGGTACTCCGATGCGCCACCTTCTAGTACTCATACTCAGTAACATGGCTGCAGTCGAACCCAAAATATTTCTTTTATAAGGTGGATTAAATGACTAGGTCTGATTAGCGTATATTTGGGTGGATTAGAGCTCATTAAGGCGCATTAGGGTGGATTAAGACAGGCTGATGTGCATTAAGGTGGACTATGGCATATAGAGCGGATTACGCTAGACTTAGATTAGGGCGAATTAAGGATTACAGCAGATTAGGGTGGACTATGGTACATTAGTATAGATTAAAATCATTACGTCTGGTATGTTTGGCTTAATTTGGCGTAACTTAATAGTCTGAGCTTATTGAGACTTGACTTAGCCTTAACTTAATCAGTCAGCACCTAATTAGAGCTACACTAATTAGGTTCGGTCTAATTAACTTAAACATAATCACATATGACTTAATAAGCTGGGCTTCATTAGTCATGGCATAATTATGATTGTGTTAATTAGTCCTATCTTAATTATACATGGCCTAATTAGTTTAGGCCTAGTTACGATGTGCTTTGATATATTATCTTAATGAGGTATCGCTTGGGGAGTATTACCTTAATTAAGCCTGATTTAATCAGTGTTAGCCTAATTACCCCTGAAATATTTAGTCTCAGCTTAATGAGGCTTGACATTTAAGCCTTAGCATAATTTACCTTGGATTAATAAGTGCTAGCTTAGGTTTGACTTAACTAGTAATAACCTAGCAATGCGTGGTTTAATTAGTACTAGTTAATTAAATACGGTCCAAATAGAAGCTTGCTTACACTATACTTGTTCATATCAGCTAAATTAGGCTTCGCATAATTAGTCCTATCCCTATTAGACTTGGCTTAATTAGTATCGTATCTTAATTAACTGTAAATAATTAGTATCCGCTTGATTAGGTGTCACTTACTTGTCATAGCTCAGTTAAGCTTGAATTAGTTCAGTTTGGCTTGGTTTGACTTAGTTCGATTAGTCCTGTCTGAACTAGGCTTCAATTAATTATTCCTAATTAGGCTCCTTTGAATTAGGCTTAGCCTAACCTAACTGGCTTTAGGAATTTTAGTTAGGCTCCATTGAATTAGGCTTAGCCTTACATAACTTGTCCTAGGAAGCTTTGTCTTTACTACAGCGTGGCATTCTTATGCTAGCATTACATAGCTTAGCGGAGTTTTCTGCAGATTTCCCAGTTTCACTAATAGCTTAAACAGCTTCAGTGTTACAATTGAAATAGTGTACTCAACCATTAAATTAATCCATCCTTCTTTCCGCATGTCAACGCACCTTATTCCACATTAGTCTTTCGGCAGGGGTTCGAGTTGTGAATGTCTTCCTTTCGAGTCATAGTAGTCACACGTTCGAGCCCGACAGGATGATGAACCAGTCTACAATCACTTAACAATTAACTAACTTGTGGTTATGCATGACAAGGTGGAGCAGCGTTGATAGTTGCGCTGTTTGTCCTGACGCCGTCTTATGCGCAATATCGACGACAAGCAGAGCACTGACAAAGTAAGCGCGCACACCTGCGAGCCTAAACGTGTTTGACGAACGAAAACAAAGCTTCGGAGGATCGAAAAAAAAAATGCGGTGATCGCGGGGGCACGCGACCGAGCCAAGGCGCGGAGCGAGCAGGCGGCCGCAAGCGCGCTGCGGACAAACAGTCCCCGGTAGTTGCGCGCTTTTCGTCAGCCACTCTGACTCGTCGCTGAAGTCTGGTGACGTAACGCGGTGGGCGGGGCACCTCCTTCGACACCGCCCTAAGGAGCTCTGTACCCTCTATTCCGCAGAGTTGAGACAGGACTGGAAAGGGAAGTTTTCCGGTCGCAATATCTTCGCTCCTAACAAACCGTTTTAAAAAATTCTTTCGGCTGTGAATTTCTGAGAGGCCTTCAATACACACCCAGCCGTTTTCAAAACCAAGCCCGAGTGGTGGTTCAGGACCCCTTTAAGCGCGCTGAGTCTTTCGCAAATTGGAACGCGAAAAAAACAACAACAAAAGAAACGAGGGTTCATTGCGTTTTCCTCAGCTTACATTTGTCAAGGCATGGTGACGTTACAGTCGGGCAGGTGGACGCGTGCGTGTTGAAATCGAGGCACCCTAACCGACGTCGTAGAGACGCGTTCCATTTCTCGGGCGACAGGGGCGCGAAGCTGCATTCTAAACTGTCAACGTAGACGGTCTACGATGCTGCCCGGAATCGGGAAAGGCCTCTGATTCGATCAGCTGACTCCTTCGTCGTACGGCGAGGCATATTTTTACATGGGGTCTTTTATTTCTCTTGCCACTGCCCCATCCCCTCCTAGGATAAATAAAATTTTTCTCCTCCTCCTACTCTTTTATTTTTAGCATTGCATGATGATGATGATTGTGGTAGGGTCAATGAAAGGACGCTATTTTCTGCAGCTCATGTCGGGAGCACGGCTGAGCGTCCGTGGGGGGGGGGGGGGGGGAATAAAGGAGATAGACAGAAGAGGAATGCCGTAGTGGATTTTTCCGGAAATTTTTACAATCTGCGGTTCTGTAACGTGCACTCAGAACGCACAGTATACGGGCTTCTGACATTTTTGCCTCCGACGAAAATGCTGACTGCAGCGGCCGGGATCAAACCCGCGTTTTTCGGGTGGCAGCCGAGCACCATAGGATTGGTATTTACGTCTCCTCTTTGGAGGGGTCGAGTGTGTACACATACATACGTACGTTTTCTAAAGGGCAGCGCCGTATCAGACGACTCCATAAATGATAATCGTGTAACGCACGCTCAGGGAATAGTTGTGGCATCATTTAGAGTGGGGGAGCCTGTGTGAAAACGACACAGACAGGAGAGAGAGAAGAGTCTCACTCTCATATGTGCTTTGTTCTTCGCGCACCCGCTTTTGAAAGAATGCACTAAACTAGCCCCTAGGCGCGTACTGCGTACTACTTTTTTTTTTCTGCAGTCGCGGCATTGTATGCGTTTCTGGAAGTAAAAGAAAGTGACGCGTCTCGTCCCCCCCCTCTCCCTCCCCTCTGTTCAGTGTTCTTTTTTTTTGGGGGGGGGGGGGGGCAGCCTCCATAAACGGCGTCTAAGCGCGCGATGCCTCTTGCTGTCACGCGCCTGGCGCTTCATTGGAGCGCTCCACATACGGGCGATGGGTTTTCATCTCCTCTTCGTAGACTGTTGCGTGATATGACCAGCAAAAGCGAGTGCGATCGCCTCCGCTCAACGTCAGCGCGATGGCGGAGCTGAACGCGTATGCGCAGTGTCTGCCGCTTCTAATCTTATTTCGAAGTGTTTCGCTTCCATGCACACGGGGGACGCCGAGTGGCGTTTCACAATAGTTGCCCGCCGCTGTGGCATCGTGCCATTGTGAGCGCGCTGCGGCGCCTAAGCGAGCAAGCTGTCGAAGCAACTTAGTTTTTTTCCCCTTTTCGAACGGTCCCGCGCTCTCCGCCGGCAGGCACCGAAGCGCGCCGCGCGCCGGGTCACGTGGGAGAGGGGTTGCGAGCGCGGGGGAGCAGCGCGATCGGCTTCGCTAGCGCCGGAGTTGAAGCCCTGGCGTTCCGGCCGCCGGCGTCCGACGCTGCTCTGCCGTGTAGGCGCCCGCGCGGAGCGAGTCTCGTCACGTCACCGTACCGTCCCGCTGACTTTATGCGACAGTGAACGTCGCGTCCCGTTTCGTGTCACCGGTTGTGCCACCACCTCCATCGCTCGCAGCGTCGAATCGACGGCCTGGAGAGGAAAGTGACACGTGGTGTGGAATCGACCGTGGTGTGTTGTGCAAAAGTGCGGACGGAGCCTGTCACCGGAGAAGTGGTTTTCGAAATGTGCATCGAAGACGGTGCCGGCGTTTAAGCGAACTTTGACCACTCCTTGAGTCAGATAACAGTATCTAGGCACAACGGAGGAAAAGCTTTCGTTACGTGCCCCGACGATGGCACCGGTGGTTAGGTGAACTTGTCCCTTCTCGATGCCTGTCAACTCACGACATCTAAACAGTGGATAGAAGTTGTGACACCTGTGAAGTTGACGAAGAGTGGGACTGCTTAGATTTCCCTCTAGTGCATTTGTTTTAGCGATAAGCTTTCGTCGAGACCCGGTGTTTATTGTTGCTTCATTCATTCCTCGTTGCAAACATCCGAGTGGGACTTCGGTCGCCTTCTTAGAAGCATTATCGCTGCAAAAACATTGCACGATTCGTTGTGATTTCTTACTCAGTTCGCAGTGTCAGCGGGTGGCAGTTTGTGTACCCTCGCTGTCTTGGCCAGTCGCTCCAGGCCTCTGGAAGTTCCTTGCGGCACCTGTCCTGCTTGTCCAGTGCAAATACAAAAACACGCTTGAAGCGGTTATTGTTGCGAAAAGAAGGGGCAGCGCTATCATCTCCAACCCAGAAGGAAGCCTAGTCTAGCGCAACTGGAAACGGAGCTGGAAAATAAGGGTATATAAGGCGAAACAAGCAAGGCAACAGTGCATCCTTGTTTGCACAGTGGTGTCTCTCGAAATCAGAGGCGGCGTGCTTAATCCCTTTGGTCAGTCGAAACAACTGCGTTTCTCGAGGGCCCGGAATATTATTCGCAAATGTAGAAGGCCTCCTTGCCATCATTTGATTTGATTTTTTTTTCGCGGCTTTCATCACCACGCGGAGGAGTCATCACAAACGTTGGCAAAAAGGAACACGTTTTCTTCCTCAATGTTCCGTTGTCTTTGCTTTCGTCGGTGAAGCTGTCAAACTTCCTTTTATCCCTATTCTACTTTTCTTTTTCTGCCGTTCCCGAAATTCTCTCGATGGCGTTTCGCCTCACTTCCTAACAGCGGCGCTGGCCGTCGCACGAGAAGAATTTTCGCCTCGGCGCGCCGTCTGATTTGAGTGCCACATTTGCCCCGTCCCCCCTCCTCCCGACCGAGTTCCTGCAGCCCCATCTCCTGCCCCGATATTTTTTTCCATCGCGTACCGAGATTGGTTCGGTTTCTTCCCGCGTCAGGGGTTTTCAGCGATTCTTTATATCCATCGAGGCAGCTCGAGACAGAGCTTTTTTTTTTAAACGAGTGCAGAACGTTGACAAATACCACATGGCGTAAGAGATACCGCTCTAACGCGCGACCTCGAACCCCAATCACGTCACTGTCGTCTGCATTCTGTGAGCGGTTTTTTTTTTTTTTTTCTCGAGCGCTCTTTGCATGGAACTAATAATTGTGCTTGGCCCGCGAACGGCAGGCTTCACCGTCGTTCGTCGACGTCCAGCGGAAATTGGAGACGCGCTATGTTCTCAGTGAATGCGACGGTGGCCTCTCCCATTTTCCCGATGAAACGGTCCCGTTCCTGTTCGAGCCCGAAATCGGATAGCTTCTTTTGATCCCTCAAGAGCTCGTGAACACCCCTACCTCTTCTCGTGTACTTATTGCCCCTCAGTTTGTGTGTGTGTGTCTTTTGTTTTGTTCTAATTTTTTCTTAATCTCCTGATCTCGCGCTCGAAATTCTAGGTTTCGCTTTGTGTGACAGCTGGTGCCGGTTGCGTTTCGCTTTGTCGATTAATTATCGCGAGTACGTCGAAGCGAAAGCGTGTCACTCACTTCCTGCATGTGTCCTATTCAACACTCGCTTCCGAACCATATCCGGAATTCCTTATTCGCCCGTTTTACTTAGCTTCGAATCTCTGCCCGCCTACTTGCATCGGGGGTTCTCTCTTTTGTAACATCGATATTAAACAACCTGACGTGACAAAGAGGACAAGAGGGAAGAGGAGGCTTCTTTTGTTCATCTGTTCCTGGACCTCGTTGCTTGGACGTTGTCGACCACTGTGCATGCAGATATAGAACTGTTGCCAATTGGTAACGCCAATTCTTGCTTCCCAAAACGCGACGCAATCAGAATGGTCCATTTAAGTTTTCGTTGAAGAACATTGGATTTTCTTCCCTCCTCATTCAAGAGAGGTACGGCTGTTCTCTTGCGTAATGTGTGTTTTGATCGATGCTGCTGAGAAAGAAAGAATACCGTCCGCTGAGACCGCATAGCAGAAAATGTATTGTTGGCGGAAATACGCTGTTCTGGTCAGAGACAGCCGCCAGGCTACTGGCTTTCTCTAGCGCTGTACCGCGCATGCGCGCGACGATGATCTCGAAGGCACCTCGGGTTTTCTCGCATTCCATTCCTCGCGCGCTAATAAGGATGTGGCGCGCCTCGGTCGTACGCACATGCAAAATCCTTTGCGTGGAAGCGTTGAAAAGCGGGGGTCGCTTTTAGAGTGATAGAATAGGTGTACGCGGTGGGGCACTGATTCTCCCCTTGGCGTGACTTCTTAAGTCAAAGACTTCTGTACAACCTTCGTCGCCTTGCTATACTAAAGAACGTGTTTAGTCTTCATTCGTCATTGCTTCGTTCGTGTGGCTGTGTTGTTTACGTTAGGGAGTTGATAGTAGCTTGATCGCGCGTTTTGTCCACTGATCACTGCTTATACTTCCAGTCAATCGTAGCATACCCTTCAACATCTCTTGTTGATTGTAGACCTTCGTATGAGCGCCATCGCTCTCGCATCCACGTATTACTACCTTTCGGCTCCTTTCGTGTTGCGGATTGTTGCTGAGCTTCTTATGGTTAACTCTGTGCATGACCGTGATGTATAGTGCCATCCTTCGTCACCCCGCCGCATTACGCGAACGGCCGGGACGGTAGCTTTTCAGCAGGGACATCGAAAATATTTGTTGTGTCCCAGTAACAACCTACACGCACTAAACGACTTTTTCTGCAAGTGACCGTGGGACGGTGGTGGCGGAAGTTGTCTGGAGGCTGACTTGGGAATATTGCCTAAAACTGTTCGGGACAAACGGAAAAAGCCTGCAGCCCACTTCTTTTTTCCATCTCCAAGGAAGAACACTTCACTGCTGGAGCAATCGAAGCGCTCTCGTGATCGTCCAATTCCAGAGCGTCCCGCTCTGTTCGGCTAATAGACAAGACCTCGGTGAAGTGCGACTCTTGTGTGCCCTGTGTTTCCCGTGCCTGCGCCAGACAAAACCACCGCCGTGCCGGGGACCAAGAGAGGCCCATCCGAGCGCATGGGCAACATCAGGTCCCGCTGGAGGTCCTGCTTCGGCGGCCGCCGGTCGAAGGCCTACCCAGCGCCCGGGTAAGTGCTTCTTGCGTGTGTGTGTGTGTGCGTGGATCGATCAATAGCACGCCGGCTGAACCCTGAAGCATCTTAGCGAGAGCACTTGAGAACACTTCTAGTGCTGCTGTTGCGTCTTATTGCCGGCTCCACAATCCGCTCTGTAGCGTCTTGTGTTTTACTCGGCACCACCTAGCGGCGTCGTGCTTCGCCGTGCTGCTTCAACTTCCCCGAAAGAGAGGATTACCACCAGCGTCCTTCCTACCTCATTCCATCCCTCTGGGACCTTCTTGCTAACGCGCGAATTGCCTTTACCCTTTAGAGCCTCCAGCGTCCTTACACGCCCGACTGGAGATGGCGTTCTGTCGGCAGCAGCTTGTTATGCTTATATGGTACGTTCGGCGCTATTTTCAGTTGTGTTTCCTTCGTTGATCCTGCTAAGGCCCGGCTGTCTGAAGATGAGGGATTAATTGCGCGTTTCTGGGAGGCGTTAATGCATGGAAACACGACGTGATTGATCTCGCCCCCCCCCCCCCCTCCTCACCCGCCCCCTTACCGTGAGCTGCACTTTGATCGGTACATAACCCGGAATCCTCGCGCATTGAAGCGTTAGCCGTTCTGCATTGTGGGTGTGACCGGGGATAGAAAGGTCCTGTAGGAAGTTGAAGGTGAATTAAAATGCTTACTAGAAGCCATATGATCGGGCCATGTAATACCGACGAGACAAAGGCGTTGGTATTGATGCAAGCGGCTTAGAGCTTGTCCCTATATTGAACAAACACAAGTAGAAAACTTGTAGAAAATGCATGTCTCGAAGGAGGAGGCGCGATAACGATTCTTTACAATTTTGAAATGAATAATTGTACGGAAATATGCGGATTCTGTCCGTTGAGTTCACGATTGCGTTGTCTTGCTTCGTAGACTGCATTTTTGGCGACATAGAAACAAGAGGAATTACCTGCGTGTACGGAACGTGGACATTTCGGTTACGAACATCCTCGTTTTAAACACTTCCCTCTCGGTCTGAATGTTTCTCGGGTAATTTCAGTGGATCACCGTACCGTTTTAATTCTTGATAAACTGTGACTGTGGCTTCCCTGCGCCGCCCCCAGCGACATGACGCCTCAGTGGCGGCGACGAGGTCGGCGCCTCCGTAGCGTTAATTGCCTCGCGGATGCCGGAGGTCCGGTCTCTCCCCCGTCTCGCGGTCGTTCGCTTCGATGTCCAGCGACGACGCAATCGATACGCGGCCCTCTACAGGGCTAACCTTGCGGTCCATTAGCCGCTGCTCCGGAACGCGCCTCGAAGAAGCCGGACGTTGGTCGGCAACACCACCTCCCTACCCGTCTTGCACCCAATCTTAACACCGCCAGATAGAGCCTCCGCGGCGGCGGCTTCCAGAGCGCCTGAAAGCTTTTTCGCTGTCACTCGCCGCCCGTGCGAACGCGTTGGTGCCGAGTAAACCTTCGTCCAAGTTGCTTACGCTGGCTGCGTTGTCTGCAGCGCCGCAGCTCGGTGCCGCGTTGTGTGCTAAGCGTCAACATTTCAAGCTGTCACACCGTTCTCGTTTCGCTACAAAGTGCGCCAAGCTTGCGATTTGTTGTTCTTTTCGTTGCTTACTTTCTTTTTAATTTCACCGGGATTATTAACACGAATGTGCGTTATAGTACCTCTGTAAGCGCGCTTCGCCTGCGTCCTTACACTTTTGACTGCCTACGTTTCAGTTTACCGAGTTTACATACGTGAATTTGCCTCGCTTAACGCGCGTCACATGCGCTTCTACGCAACGTCTAGCCTGTATAAACAGCTCCTTTATGGCATCTCCCTCTTGCATCGTGGTTTTGTACCGCCGTCGCCGGAGAAGTTCTCTCCGCAACGTGTCGTTTCTGCATTGTCGTTATGGATAACACGTGTGCGTGCTTACATGCATGAATGTGCGCGTGTGTAATCCGGGAATACGCAAAGAGGGAACGAAGACGAGGCTGCGTAAGATGCATCCGTTATGAACCTGAATGGATTCCTGGCGTTCAGAAGTTGAACGCTCGGGGTATTTTACAGTGAAGCTTAATGTGGCTACGTTCTGGCGGATCACATGCACGGATAAGACGACGCGTGGGAGAACAGTTTCACATCGACAGACTGATCCTGGGGACAGTGCAGGGTGTGGAGGAGTGGATCTAACACAAAATAACATATGAATTTACTGAACCAAGCTAGAAAGCGAATCAAAGGCGGACTAACCGGAAATAAAGGTGAGATTTGAATTAAGCCAATGAAATGTTAATCGAGGGATTGAAATAAAAGGAAATGAAATGTTAAACGAAAGGTATACTGGATTTAAGCTGTAAATGGTTAGCTTCTGACCAAAAGTGCGTCCTTCTACCGGGTTGCGTCGATGGAGAATTTAACAGCGGAGCGCCGATCCCAGCGTTACAACATTGCTGGTTATCTTTCTGCACAGAGTGGAAGGGCATTGTCTTTTTTTTTTTTAGTTTAGCTGTATCATGTGACCACTTTCAAAATTTTATTGACCAGTGTGGTCGTTGTGCTTTATTTACGACGTAAGTTATGGTCGCGCCATGCACACTTACAGAGCGCATGTGCGCGTGGCTTAGATGGTAAGACAATTTTGTGCTGATTGTATGCGCTCTTCTTGTCTTCTACGTTGGTGTGTCGTCATGATAACACACGTGTAGGAAATGGCCGAAAACTGATTGATGTTGTCAAGGAAATAGTAAACAGAACACTGCCTGGCAAATCGTGCATCCTTGTGAAGGCACAAAGCTGGATATATAGACAGCTCGTTTAACAGATATGAAAAATTCCAACGCTCTTTTTTATGCCTTTCATTATCTGTCTTCTTTATCGCCTGTATTACATATCGCAGTTTGGCTTGTTTATGCGGGTCACCTGAAGACGTACACATTGATCGTGCTGAAAATCGTGCTCTCCACGCGGCTAACGAGAAGTAGTCACTATTTAACTTGTCACCTATTCGCTTTGTACTGCCAGTCAAAATATATTGGCTTGGTAGCTTCAGCTCGGCTTGACATGTGCCCTCTGTGGACGTCGCACATGGCATGCAAACCAGTGAGTCTCCTGTAAAGGGTGCTCTGCCTCTAGCTTAGTCATAGTGTGGGAAAGCGACCCTGCTGGTGCAAACGCGCGTGATTGCCGCAATAATATTCAGTGCTATTTACCTCACTTTATGTTAAGCAGTTAAATTTGCAAAGCTAAAACGGTCGAATTTACAGTTGCTACAAAATTCTCAAAATGTTATTTATTAATTATTGAATTCTTGAAAAATCATATTTATTCAGTTAAAGCTTCGAGCGCACAAAAGCAGCGTGAGCTGCACATTTTTCTTTAAACGCTCTGTAGCGTTGCAGAACATGAAGACTCGAGATCATGGTTCAGCTTACTTTCACCGAAAGTACCGCCTTCTTTCGGCTCTTCATGTTCAAGGAGCAAAATGCCGAACTTTCGCGTGGTCTGCGTGCTTCGTAGATAATTTCGGGAGCCGGTGCACACGCTCACCATCGTCACTTACGCGCCCACCGTGACGCGTGGGTTGTTTCCATGCCGGGTTCATCCGTGCGGAGGGCTTTGCTTCTAAGGTCACGAAAACAATTTGCTCCCTCTCTGCGCCGCCGTGTCCTCTGCTAGCTCAGCGTTTGCGCAATACTTATTCGTACCGTCTCGAACAAAAGAGTAGCGGGGGAGGAACGGGATCTGCTCACTTCAAGACCCACTCCTCGCTCGCTGCTACTGAAAGTATCGTTCCGCCTTTCTTTAGATGGAACTCGAAAAAAAAAAAAAAAGAGCGGCGTAGAAGCAAAAGCGCGCAATTAGGAAAGAAAAGGTTGCGTGCGTGCACCGCCGGTCATGCGAACGAAAGAACACAAGCCGGGGGAGTTCATGCGAGTCCCCAGCGTCTTGAGAAAGCAGCGCCTGACACTGACGTGCGCGGTGTGGTTGTACGGCTCCTCTTTTCGTGACCCGAGTGGGAACCCCGGTGCGAGTAGTCTCAGCGGCTCGGCGAACGCTGCAACGTTTCCGTCGCGTGTTGCCCGCTTTTTGATGCTTGCATGACCCGACCCGCGCTCTCTGATCGAAGAAAGAAAGAAAAAAAAGAAAGAGGATAAACCGCTGTGTCCCTTCACCGGTTCTGCCTTCTCTAGTCACCCGCCCTCCCTCTTTCGACTTTCTCTCTGCACGTGGTCCCGCTTTTTCTGACCGCGTTGTTTCCGCGTTACTGGAAATACTAAGCGCTAGAAGGAAATAAAATAAGATCTTACAGAAGTTTCGCTGCGTAGGAACTTGCAGGTGGCCTGGAGTTACCAGCTTGCCGGCTCCGCGGAGTCGTCGGCACGCCGGTGATCTGTGATGATGCGCACGCAGCAAACTCGAGAACTCCTCGTTTTCGAGGAACGCGCGGGTTTTCTCATGTGTATAGTCTGCGCTCAACTTTAGAAGTCCCAGCGTGCTATATCTCATGAAGGAATCGTTGAAGAGCGCTCCTTCCCTACTTTTTTTTTTACCTAACCGTTTCATTTTGCTTTTTCGACAACTACCAGCCACAGAATATATATATATGTAAAGCAGTAGTGTTGCTAAAGAAAAAACAAGAAGAAAGGGCGATCTTTGTCTAAAGTTAGGTGTCCATCGCGGATGCACAGAGTCAAATGAGACAAGTCGATGCGTTCGACTACAGTTCCCCGGATTATGAACTTTGTCTCTCGGCCCTCATTATTGTGCGCTGGTATAGTAGCCAATGCGCTCAAAAGTGCGCAGTGTCGAGTGACGACATTTTCGTATTTTATTTCCTTGCTATTGCAAGCAGCCTTTGCACGCTGCGCTTGCATGCCACTTCTCTTTTTTTTTCCTTTTATTTTTATTTTGAACGCGTGTCGTCTGTTTCAGCCATGTAGATCCTCGTCTGCGAACTTGCAGGATTATGAACGGCGCCCGGAAACTCATCCCTTCCGCTGGTGTACGAAGGCTTAGTACCATAGATAATTGCGAGGTACCTTTTGCAGTACGACCTCTTTATTATTTTGCACTTTTGTTGCAATCTAAAACACAGTGCTCACCTTTCTCAATACATCTCTAGCCTGTGGGGGATATTCACGTGACGTCAGCGTGCACCATTTTTTAGTACGCTTCGCAGCTTACACTGTGCTTATGGAGGTAGCCGGTTCGAGAAAAAGCGCAGCCTTGCACTGTGCTGGCTGGACAGCAAAATGGCGGCCTCACTGACGTCAGTGAATTTTCCCTCTGATTAATCTGTTGTCGTGCAACGATAATGTATGCAGGCTCGTAAGGTTGCGCGCAAAAGGTATGGTTCCCGTAAAAACAATGGCTGTGCGTTGCGTAAGATTTTAATTTCCGTTGTAATACGAACCCGAGAGCAATCTCGAGCGCGAGGAAAACAAAAGAAGATGGAGATATTGTTATGTAAACAGTTTCGAACGTTTGGTCTCATCGGCACGTGGTAGAAACTTGGCTTTTACACTCACGTGACACGTGCAGTAAACACTAGTAAATCCTTACAAACTTGCTCACATACTTGAAGAATTATACAGGATAAGCTTAAATATAAACTAATAAAAGTTTTAAAATGAAACTCGAACTCAAACCAAACGGCGGCCTCTTCTTCTTGCCGCCCACTAATCCTTCCCGAGTTACAAGGAGTGCAGGTACATCTGAACAAACAATCAGAAATATTTCAGAAACATGTAAAAATGCTCTGGCTGAAGTTACAGAACTTTTTTTTTTTTTCGTAAGTGTTTCTCGCGATTGGTCAGATGGCTTCGCTACTGATCTGTCCAGTTTCAGGATAGGCTGAAACATTTTCTCACTAACTTTTCTTTTGCCGTGAGGTAATTTTGTAAATACGGGTCCTCGGCCCTGACCGAGGCGTCGACATGAATGTTTCTCATTGCTTCTATTCGCTGTCCCGCACTTCTCATGTATGGTTGGTCGTAGTTCTAGCAGTTACAGGTCTCCCTAAGCTTCCAAAGCTCGGCTGCCCATTCCGCCCCTATGTATATAGGCTGCGCCTAGCTGTACGCGACGTTCTTGTTGGCGTGCACTTCAAGAGATCCTCCGTGTGCACACAGTCTGTTGCTTCGACGCAGCCGGTGAGCTTGGACGACGATGACCGCAACGTCCGTTCGAACGCTGCCGGCGAGGAACGTGTTTACTCACGTCACTCGTGTGTGGCTCGCGAGCAGAGTGGTCTGGCAGGAGAACGACGAATACAAGTAAAAAAAAAAATACGTAAATAAAACGCCAACAAAATATTTTCTAAAGCTGTGCGGCATGACCTTTGATCACGCACGCTCTTCTGTAATGGCTTATTTTCCTTCCTCGAAAAGAATAGTAATAATGCTCGTTTCTTGTGGGTCGATTTTGTGCTACGTGGAATCTAGCCGATCAATACGTCGCGGTAATTGCTGGTTACTGTATTAGACTCAGAAAGAAGGGAGAAGAATGGAGCTGTGTAGGAAAGCGCGCGTACGCTTCTAGTCTATAATGGTGGCTCTTGACACTTCGATTTCTTCTTCTCCGACGCGATATCGATTGTAAAGTGGCTTTCTTAACCGTCTGGCCGAAAGTATTTATGGCGTGGCGCAAGTGGTGCTCGCGCATGTCAACCCGCCTGCCCTCCATGCCTTGAATGACGTCACTTATGGGTCAGTGCAGTTGAGCTTGGGGTATTTTAATATCTTCGTCTGGTGTTTCAACATCAAGCACCATATCACGTGCGTGCCCGCTCGCGGTTATGCCTTTGTCGATTACGGGGACGCATAAACAGAATAGGCTTGTCTGTGTCTCTTCTTTTCTTTATGTCCCGTCCTGGTGCGCAGTTTCTTAGAAGGTGAACCCTTACCAACTCGCCCTGGTTTCAACTCTATAGTTGGCCAGAGAACGCTGGCTCGCTACAGGTTCACGGTGCGTGACGTAACCCAGGGCCGTGTACGAGCGACAGTATTAGACGACCATCTATTGGTCTCTCACACAGCTGGGGCACGAAAAGGGACTGCTTGAACAACTGCGAGTCTGCGACGTTGCACCGTTTCGACGTTAAGCTTGGTTAAAAGGGATCCATATTAAAAGTGACTTAAAGACCTTAACGAGGTTGTTTACGATACAGTTCTAGAAATTACACAACACTGGTTAGATAAGCCAGGTTACACAATGGTTAAGACGAACCAGATTAGTATAAAAAAGGTTAAAGATACACGTTAAGGGTAATTAATCGCATAATGAAATCGAATATAAGTGAAAGTAATTGGAAAATGCCGGCGATAAACACGACAGAAACGCAGGGGAAACACTGCTCCGGACTTCGTGTAGCTTTCACTGCAGAGGAACTGGCAGGGATTCCCTTCTTTTTCTTTTTTTTTAATTGCCAGTGAGAAATTTACGCGAATAATGCGCAGGCTTTTAACATGTCAACTCGGGCACATTTAGCTTCACGTTAAACCACGACCGCGTTTCGCAATTAATTTCCAGTAGCTGTATATTGAGGGCCGACGGCGCGTTCTGCTTTGGTTTCGTTATCATTCGCAGACATTTTTGCGTGCGCCACGACGGCTGCGTCGTTGTAACGGCGGCACTAAGCTCGATCTGGCGGGTCTCGGACCTTTTGGCTTGGCTTGCATCGGCAGGTGTTGTCTTCGGCTGTAAAAGCTTTAGGGTAGTCACTTTGAACGCGGTGCTCCTCCGTGCGCTGAAGCTTCGACGCCGCAAAAGGAGCTTCGTGCGCCGTGTTTCCGCTTAAACGTTATTTTTTTTTTTTTTGCTCCAAAATGTAATTTGAGCGTTTAAGAAATTGCCTCGAGGTAACATGAATGTTTTCTCGGTTATTTGCGAAAACTAAGTTTGACGTTGCTTCCTTTGTTTGTTTCTTTGTTTCAAGCAGCGGATAGCCCAGGTGGGTGTGCCGTTGTGCAGCTGAACATTCGGTTTGAGAAAAGTGCAAATTCTTCGGTCATCCAGCTCAAAAGTATTCACGATTTGAGTAAAGATCTTCGCCTCTTCTTGTTCTTGTCTGTTAGTGCCGTATACTTCAGATTTTGTAGGGCCAGCGCTTACGTAAAAAGGTACACATGACTAAAAACAACGACGCGCACATTGTGCACTATATGCGTCTTCCCTTTGCTTTCGTGTAAGCGTTATTGTATAACATCAACGTGAGGTCGTGGTTCCGGATTTCGACCGTCCCGGTAATATTACGGAGAGGGACAGCAGCGCGCCCGTGTGAGCTTAGGTTCTAATTTCCTGTGTGAAAAACCTTGACTAAATAAATTTGTACAAGACCAATCGGCGAGGAACCCGCCTGTAGTGTTGGTTTTCCCGAAATCCGGGTGCCATCGTGTCTCTCTCTCTCTCTCTCTCTCTCTGTGTGTGTGTGTGTGTGTGTGTGTGTGTGTGTGTGTGTGTGTGTGTGTGTGTGTGTGTGTGTGTTTAGGTGTCATTTATAATTTTCGTAAAGGTAAGATTTATCAGTTACCTCTGAGTTGGAGGCGTCATGCGTATTGTCGGCTGGACATATAGTCGTCCTCAGTCTGGTTGTGGTGTAAAAAGGACACCCATAAAAGGGACGAGTGCTCAAGCGGTGTATACTCCCGTAAACCACCCGTTAGCCGCGCTCTCTCAATTTGCGGAGCCTCCATGGTGGCAGCCGGCAGCTTAAGATAAACGTGTATGTACAGGGTCGTCCACTCTTAGGGTGAACACGGCGCAGCGTGGCTGCCTTCTTTGGAACGCCAGCGCTCGCGATGGGACTGCGCGTCGACGCTAATCTAGTGCAGGCGTAGAGGGGCTTGGATCACTCTGTGCGCCTGCATATTATTAGCTTCGATGCGTGCCCACGTCGCAAGCACTGGCGTTCCAAAAAGGGAGCCACGTTGCATCGTGTTCACCCTAAGAGTGGACGACCCTGTACATACGTTATAAATTGAAATGCGTCATTTCTCCTTGCAGTCGCAGTGTTTTCACAACTAATGTAACAATAATGTAAACCAAGGTTTATTTAGTGAAAGAGAAACTTTACTTTTAGGGGCGAAGCTCCTCTTAGTCTAACCTTGTCACGCGTCAGGCGTCAGGCGTCAGTCGTCAGGCGTAACCCACGTGCCTCCCGGCGCGTGCCTCTGCTGCCTTGTGAGAGAGAGAGAGAGAGACAGAGAGAGAGCGAAAGGCGCGCGTTGGCTATGGAAACGCTCTTTCTTAGAGGAACGCTGTACCAGCTCGCAAAGAAGGAGAACGCGCCCTCACCAGCGAGAGACAACGTTGGCGCAGGCAGCGTCTCCTAGCGAGTTTCTTGATTGAGAAATACCGACTGCTCGCGTTGGAGAAGCGTTCACCGGCAACCCATATATATATATATATATATATATATATATATATATATATATATATATATATATATATATATATATATATATATAGGCACTGGATCTTGACTTGCAATGAAGTGCCTGTGGGAGATTTCACTTGTGCATAGTTGAACCATGAGGATTCGTAGCGTGCGCGTTAACTAAATTAATCCGGAACTCTGCACGATCTACGATGAACTTCCCGAGCTTCGCCCACTCATCATCATTCACTCCGTGGATATGCTGTAATTTTTTTTCACCTCAGCTCGCCGGTCGGCTTCGTGCGAGGTGTCTCTCAGCTACACAGCTCAGGCATTTCACCCGCACGTGCATATTGTACACAGTATTGTTGAGCGTTGGTGTCGTTGTCTTTTAGAGGTGGCAAGGCTCAGGGACGAACGTAACTTTAAGATGCGAAGCCATTTGATTTAGCTTGTATTGTCGTGGCTCCAAAGGCGCGCCATTTCATGCCCAAGGTATATTGGCTTTGCCAAGGCACCCCTTAGCACAAGCGCATGTGAGCTTTCAGGAGAAATTAGGACACGAGACCATAGGGGAATGGAGGATAGTGATGTGGCTTGTGCTTTCCTTGTTTGTGATTTTCTTTTTTTGCACCGTCCACTGGCAGGAATTGGCGCTCATTGGACGGGTCTTGTAATTACTACGCAATTTGAATTGTTCAATGGGATGTATGTGGATTTTCCTCCGCCTGACTCATTTCTGAACGCCGCCAGTGTATTGAAAGGCTCCCGTATCATCGCGACAGGTGCGCGAGCTGGTTAGCGGGGCTGTTGCTTGTTCGAAAAGATGCATCGAAACAACGAGCGCCATGCAGCAGCACCCTCGCCGCAACCAATGTGCGCACGTGTCGAAGAGCAGCGTTCCTTTTAAACACAAAGCGAACAGAGTTTCAGAATAACGTTCGGCTGTTAGCGTTGGCAACCACGATTAATGGCTAGCGCATCGTTGTAAGTAGTATTCAACGTTCGGTTCCGTCCCTATAAACTTTAAGATGGCGCATGCATGTACTTAGTTGGGGTGCATTGTTCAGAGCCGCTGCAGCGTTTGTGCGATACACTTTTGGCCATGCACCCGACGTCTTTGCGCAAGTTGCTCCAGAAGTCCGTTCCCTCGAATTGCGAAAACTTTCTCCGAGCATTCATGGCCCAGTGCGCATGCGAGCGAAAGTTTTGGTCAAAATGCAAGTCAGCGGATTCGAACTCGAGGTTCTTAGCCTCGATTTTGAGTCCCCTTGAATTAATTTTCCGTTCGTCCCGTTGTTTCTTTCTTCCTTTCTTTTTTCATGGATTGTCAGTAATCTTGCGGTCTAGTACATGCTTCTCCCAGCACTTTGTATCCTCGAAGGCTGATTTGTGGCTTTTGAGACTAGGGGATTGCACTGTATAGCTCCGTGTGAAGAACATCTAGCGTTCGTATAACTGCCCCCCCCCCCCCTCCCTCCCTTCCTTTAGAGTTAAAGGTCTGCGTCGCGCTTGTGAAACCTCGCTCGCTGCACTGCCGCTCTTATTTTTACTTTTGTTATTTTATTCGGCCCTCGTCCCAAGAATATATTGCTCCCTAGAGAGCGCTTTGTGTTGCGAAAATGATCTTAGCTAACGAGAATGAAGTCCTGTCATATATAGATAACCGTTCGCTTAATGTCGCGGGCTATTGTCTCTGTAGGTCAGTTCTCCGTCGCTGTACTAGGGGACTCAAACCATAGTCGGGACTTGGCGAGGAGGGGGAAAAAAGAAAGAAATTGGAGCACGTTTTGTCAGGTCCCGCGCCGCTTCTTAATAAAGATCGTTTCTCCTCCGCTCCGTCGTTCTCATTCACTTTGAGCGGACCCGCGGATACTTTGGAAAAGAAAGGAAGCTCTGTCTCTTGAAAGAAAGGTCTCGAAGTTCGCTTATAGCTTTCCAAACTTTTTGGAACTGCCGCTGTGAGTTTCATCAAGTGCTCTTTGTTTGCGAGGGAGATGAAAGCGCAGTTTTGTTATCCTGCTGTCGTCAGCTTTAACAGTTGTCCGTTCCTTGAAACTGGACCTCGCAGGACTTTTTCTTTTCTTTAATTCAGCTATACTTATCGCATGCAGGTGCAGAGCGAGCGTTTTGATTATATGACAATATTCTCAAATGAAAAAAAAAAAAGGAGCTGGGCATTAGCGCTTAGAAAGTTATTTGTGCTGTTGCTGTGGTGTTCATTACAGATGGTGTTGTCATCTCTCTCTCTCTCTCTCTCTCTCTCTCTCTCTCTCTCTCTCTCTCTCTCTCTCTCTCTCTCTCTCTCTCTCTCTCTCTCTCTTTCTTTCTTTCTTTCTTTCTTTCTTTCTTTCTTTCTTTCTTTCTTTCTTTCTTTCTATTGGGGTTTCGTTTTCATGTGCGCGTGTTTTTTCTGGCGCTGGACTGTTAAGCGGCTCGCAGCGCTGTAGCTTAGTCCTTTTCAAAGTGTTGTATGTGGTGCTGTGCTTGGGGACGGGCAGGTTCGATTCCGGCCGTCTTTCGATGGGAGCAAATTGCGAAAGCGCCTTCATGTTCAAGGAACTGTAGACTGCAGAAATAATCGAGTGTCATCCATTATACTCCTCGCTTCACTATCAAATCGCGGGTTTTGCACATTATTGTAAACTCCCAGACGACTTAATCGAGTGTCAGCGGTCTTTCCGAGCAAGTTGACGGCACGAAGATAAAAAGTGACGGCGACACTTTCCCGCCCAGAGTGTGTTGATTGCTCTGTGCAGGTACATCTATATTGCGTAGCAGAAAAAGAAAAATAACAACAGCAGCAGTTTAATTATCCTTCATATCTACCACCATGGTGCTTGGATAGGAACGTCAGGTTGATTCCTTTGTACGGATTCATCATCCTCCTACACTCATCGTCTTCCGAGTAAAAGAGAGCACTGAATCGCCTTTTGTCCTATTCAGCGCTGATTGGCACGTTCCATGCCTGGTGTGCGAGTAATGGGCCGATATTCCAAGCTCTAGATGGGCGAAGGAGATATATCCCCTTGGGTTTTCCGCCTTCAGCAGCCATTGGCGCCAAGCGGCGTCTCCCCAGCATGCGCTTGTTAACAAATGGAAAAAACCCGCTATCTCGTCCTCTCTATTAGCGTTGCACTGCCACGCGGCGGCGATATTGGTTCATTTCACTCGCTCTGCAGCGCGAACTAAATGACGTCATTGTCGGCGGGGTTGGGGGGGGGGTCCTTTCTCGAACGGCAAAGGCAATCGGTGGCACGGTTCCCGAATGCCGGGCCGTGGGGTCAGTATACGTGTACGCACGAATGCGGCGGCCCGAGGAGCGTTGGACGTATATAAAGCGTATAGCCGTCTTGCGGAGTGCTGACGGGAAACGATCCGTCTCGGGGAAATTATGGCAGCGTGATATGGGCCGGGTCAGTTGGAAGTAAAACGGGGCCGCCGTTTAGTATCTGGGGCGTCGAGAATGTGGCCTCGGTAAAGGTCAGAAAAAGGGTGAAAAAAAAAATAGGGGTGGGGGGGGGGTGGGGGGGGGGGCGGGGAGTATTTGCCTTGTAGTCTTGAATGCGCGATGGTCGGGGTTTCGTACAAGTACATAGTTGTTGTACAGAATCAATATAGCACAGTGTATGTATGGCGATCTTTTAATACGGCGGTTGCCACGCTCTTTCGATATCATTTCTCAAAGAGGACAGCGCGCTTGTCCTACAGCGTTTTTTTTTATCGAAGTGTATGTAGTTCTTTTCTGAAAACTGAGTCTGGAGTTGATAGATTTCTTTTTGCCGTATCTTGTCTTTATTTTTTTTCTATCAGTGGCGTCGAGCTTACCAGTGATGTAGCAGTGATGCACACTGTGCGTTCTGGCGAAAATTTTATGAGCACATTCTTTATAAAGGCAACGAAACAATGCTGGGTGCCGTCCGCTGCGCCCTTTTCGTTATAAAGATCTTACGTTCCGGCTGATTTGTCTTTGTTCTTTCATAGTTTTTCTCTCTCTCTTTCCATTGTGTTTTCGTTTTCTTGTGCGCGTGTTTTCGCTGGCGCTGGACAGTTAAGCGGCTTCCAGCGCTGTAGCTTAGTCGTTTTCGGAGTGTTGAATGTGCTGCTGTTCTTGTGGACGGGCGGGTTCGATTCCGGCCATCTTTCGACGGGAGCAAATTGCGAAAGCGCGTTCATGTTCAAGGAACTGTAGACTGCAGAAATAATCGTGTGTCATCCATTATACTCCTTGCTTCACGATCAAACCGCGGGTTTTGCACATTATTGTAAACCCCCAGAAGACTTAATCGAGTGTCAGCAGTCTTTCCGAGCAAGTTCACGGCACGAAGATAAAAAGTGACGGCGACACTTCCCGTCCAGGGTGTGTTGATTGCTCTGTGCGGTACATCTATATTGCGTAGCAGAGAAGAAAAACAACACCAACAGCAGTTTAATTATCCTTCATATCTACCACCGTGGTGCTTGGATAGGAACGTCAGGTTGATTCCATTGTACGGATTCATCATCCTCCTACACTCATCGTCTTCCGAGTAAAAGAGAGCACTGAATCGCCTTTTGTCCTATTCATCGCTGAATGGCACGTTCCATGCCTAGTGTGCGAGTAATGGGCCGATATTCCAAGCTCTAGATCGGCGAAGGAGATATATCGCCTTGGGTTTTCCGCCTTCAGCAGCCATTGGCGCCAACTCGCGTCTCCCCAGCATGCGCTTGTTAACAAATGGAAAAAAAAAAAAAACCCCGCTATCTCGTCCTCTCTATTAGCGTTGCACTGCCACGCGGCGGCGATATTGGTTCATTTCACTCGCTCTGCAGCGCGAACTAAATGACGTCATTGTCGGCGGGGGTCCTTTCTCGAACGGCAAAGGCAATCGGCGGCACGGTTCCCGAATGCCAGGCCGCGGGGTCAGTATACGTGTACGCACGAATGCGGTGACCCGAGGAGCGTTGGACGTATATAAAGCGTATAGCCGTCTTGCGGAGTGCTGACGGGAAACGATCCGTCTCGGGGAAATTATGGCAGCGTGATATGGGCCGGGTCCGTTCGAAGTAAAACGGGGCCGCCGTTTAGTATCTGGGGCGTCGAGAATGTGGCCTCGGTAAAGGTCAGAAAAAGGGTGAAAAAAAAAAAAGAAGGGGGGGGGGGGGGGGGGGAAGTATTTGCCTTGTAGTCTTCAATGCTCGATGGTCGGGGTTTCGTACAAATACATAGTTGTAGTACACAATCAATATAGCACAGTGTATGTATGGCGAGCTTTTAATACGGCGGTTGCCACGCTATTTGATATCCTTTCTCAAAGGTGACAGCGCTCTTGTCCTACAGCGTTCTTTTTTTTTTTTTTATCGAAATGTATGTAGTTCTTTTCTGAAAACTGAGTCTGGAGTTGATAGATTTCTTTTTGCCGTATCTTGTCTTTATTTTTTTTTCTATTAGTGGCGTCGAGCTTACCAGTGATGTAGCAGTGATGCACACTGTGCGTTCTGGCGAAAATTTTATGAGCACATTCTTTATAAAGGCACCGAAACAATGCTGGGTGCCGTCCGCTGCGCCCTTTTCGTTCTAAATATCTTAATGTTCCGTCTGCTTTGTCTTTGTTCATTTCATAGAAACGCGCTCGACTCAACGAGGTTAGATTTCTCTAGCGCTAGTGCATACTGGTCAGCTGTCAACCTGTAAAATATCCCGTGCTGCGTGGCGCGATCTGTCAGTAAGAAGCATCGTGACCGTGGTTTCGAGTGGCGCTGGTTAGCGCTATCACGTGCAGAGATACCTGCGTAATCGCCACACTTGAATTAAAATCCACAAATTAATCCCTCTACGCTTGCTTTTCTTGGCCTCATTAACTTTTACCCTTGTATGGCTGTGCCCTACAAAAAAAAAATAAATAAATAAACCGAACCTCTAGATACTTCCTCCGTTCTCCGCTCCTTTTGACCATTAGGCCCTTTTTAAAGTTATGCATCGCGATAGCACTTTTCTGTTCTTGTTGATATTTCGGAGCCTTCAGGAACCCAGTTAGCACCGTCTGTTCCTCTACTTCCTCTTTCTTCCGTGCCTCGAGAAGTTTAGAAATATTTAAAAGAAAGAACGGAACTTTTAAGAGGGTCGTGGACATTTCAGCGGCTGTTCGGTTCTCACGGTTCCCGCATTCTAGGCAGCGAGTGTCAGTTACAGTGTTAAGCTGCTGCTCCTTAAACTGCGGACTAGTAACATGAGCAATGTTTTAACGACCGGAGCAATGGTGTAGTTAAGGCTCTGGAGTCGGAACCCGGACTTTACGGCCTCGTTAACTTCCTTCACTCTCTCTCGTGTCTCTCTTTCACTCGCTCGATTTCTTCGCGCGCTAGAGGCTTAAGAACACAATACATCCTTAAAACTTACGAGGATGTGGAAAAGAAGTACAGGAGCCTATGGTGTTTTCATTTACTAATAATACCATAATGGAGGGCCCCGGCGTTCTCCGCCTGGGGTTCTTTAACGTGCAGTGACATCGCACTGTATACACGGGCCCTTAGCATTTGGCCTCCATCGATATACGGCGGCCGCGGCCGGCATTCGATCCCGCAACCTCCGGGTCAGCAGCGAAGTGTCATAACGCACTAGACCACCGCGATGGTTATCTTGTTTACTTTTCATCTGCCACAACCAAGGTATGATTACGGTTCACGCACCATGTATGGGGTAAAAAATAAGGCGGGGAGGGGGGGGGGCGGTCAGTAATAGTTTTGACTACCAGGCACTTCATCGTGGAGCTAAATCTAAACACACGGGTGCTTTTCGCATTTCGCTTTCATCGAAATACGGCCGAGGAGACCGGGAACCCAACCGGCGTCCACCTTCGCCAAGGGCTCGCTGAAGGACCGAGCCTCCTTCTCCATTTTCATCAGCTATCCCTCTTTTCCTTCTTCCCTCCCCTATCGGACGCACTTTGTGTAGCAGAGGCCTGAAGAACTACAACACCGTTTTGATTGTCTCCTCGTACCTCCTACGAGACGCATTACGTCGAGAGAAACAAACTTGTCTCCCGCCTCTTTTTTTTTTTTTCTGTCGCTTCATCTCTTTCCGCTTTTCTGTGTTTCATTTCGTTTACTGCTAAACTGCTTGACCATCGAAAAAAAAAAAAAGAAACGTCGTGTTCGACACCTCCCCCCTCCCTCTCTCTCTCTCTCCCGTCTTATTCCCTCCGATTAGTGTGCGTGGCCTCCAGAGAACGGCCCCGGATTGATCGATTGCCGCCCCCGTCCAACCGCCGCCTTCTTCTAAAAGCCTCTTTCAAAAACGAGCTGCTCAAGCGCTCTCGCGCACCGCACTTGGCGCCTGAACGTTTATATGGTAGGAGGAATATCTTCGACCTTTTTTTTTTCGTTCTTTTTCTTTTCTTCCTTTTTGCTTGTTATAGCGTACACATTTACCGTTGACGAGATCATAGTGGTGGCGGGTCTCCGGGCACTTGCGTGTGACATCCGCCGCAGTCTTCTTCTGCACAGACTAAAACAAAAAATATAGTAAAAAATTGTGCATCGAAATACAAATAAAAAAAGGGGGGGGGGGGGACGAAAAAAAAAATTCATCTGTGCTCTCTGCACAGTACAGTAGCTACGCACCCGGCTTGGTGGCGTCTGCACTACGTACGCCGCTGCCAACTTTTTTGAAATTTTCTTACCGTTCTTCCATTGTATTGTGTGGAGCACCACAGCGCTGCAATGTACTCCCCCCCACCCCAACTTTATGCACCTTTTTCTTTGGGTGTTCTTTCTTGTCTTCACTTATTGATGCGGTGATCTTATATATGCGGGAATAAATCAAATGAAAAAAAAATCAGCTAAAGCTCCTAACTTAGCTTCGCCCACGGGAACATTTCTTATGAATAGTTCATCAGCTGTTACTTATGCGCAGTTGCCTGTCGAAATAGAATTTATATTTTTGGTGTACCGCATTGCAGCGGCACACGCCCATCGCTGAAGTGCATCTCTGTATCGTAAAGCACACACTGGCTCCACGTGTGGTGTGCATGTAGCGCTCAACAGGCATGGTTCACGACGTGTTTTATTGACGTTTCAGCGACCACAATTGTGCGAATTACTATTCGTGGCTAATCTAAGGGGCGCATTAAATGTGCAACGGTTCTCCTTTGTGTGAAGACCTTAATGAAGGTGCTCGGCGAGCATTAAGAGCAGAACATTGATCCCTGTCACGCTCGTGAATGGAATGATGCACCGCTTCCTTTTTGTTGTTGTTGTTGTTGTTGTTGTTGTTGTTGTTGTTGTTGTTGTTGTTGTTGTTGTTCATTTTTACAGCCGCACGACAGCAGCCCAACTTTGTTTTGAATTGGCATCGAGACACGTTATAGGAATTCTGTTCTGTCGTGCGACCATGTGTATGTACATGATCGGTTTGCGGCGTAGCAGTAGAAAAATGTCATTGTATGTTTGCACTTCTCGTCTCGCGTATTTCTTTCTGTCTTTCATTTTCAATAACGATCGATCGCAATTAGCGCACTGGTGTGCTGCGGGTAATTAATTATTCCTGTGGTATACAGCACGGCGTTGTGGACTAAATGAAAGTGGTGCTCTAATTGGCATCTTTTTCTCCTTCTCTCGCTGCCCCCCCCCCCCCCAGTTTTTCCCCTCTGTCTTTCCAATAACAATCGATCTCAATGCACAAGGGTGACGCGAGCAATTATGGCCGTGCTTATTCTGTACGGTATTGCGGGATAATGGTAAGGGGCGAGAACGCGCCAATCTCTGACTGCCACATTTCCCCTCTGCGTGCACTGATGAGTACTTTGATTGATTGATTGATTGATTGATTGATGGATTGATTGATTGACAACAGCGTATTGTAACACTTCGGCAACGGATGTCGCATTGCAGTTACAGTGTTACGTCGGCTGTTCCTCTGAGTGTACTTCTTCAGTGCATATACTGTTACTGTGTGTTACGACACTCTCGTCATCCTCTTATCAAGTTCCGCGTTCCACATTATTGTAACATGTACCGCGGGGCAGTTACATTCGCTATATGGACCAAAATTGCGAACGTACGCAGCAGATCATTAGCTACCGCTGGGGAGTTCTGGGGCCTGAACCGCGCTATGTATCCAGGGCGTGAATAGCGGTGAAGGAGCGTTCCGAAGAGTAATTACGGGTTCCCTGTGACAGTCACTCGGCCCCTTGGCGCGAGCCGCACCCCGCAATTATATATGGCGCAGGCACGTGTCTAGCTTTCGCTCCTCCTATAGTTTTCCGAGCTCGCGCCGCGATTGATGCGTACTGTACGTGCGAAGCAAGCGGCGAAGAATGAAGAGAATGCGCTCGCGTTCAGTCCTTTTCTACTTCGCGCGTTTATCGAGTGGTCGCCCGCGGCCGCGCGTTTCGTCCTGCACGCACCAGAAAGTTTGGCAGTTGCCGAGTCCCGTATGTGGGTTGAAAGCGCTTACCGCATCATTAGTTACACCGACCGAGTGCGGGTGCGCAGCGCCGGAGTATTCTGTGTAGTCGCCCGACCGAAGTTTGCCTCGTCTGCAGCGGCGTGGACTGGTAACGCTTCAAGAAGTATGGGCTTCTCCATCGTTCATTTCGCTTCTTCTTTCTTTCTTTCTTCTTTCTTTCTTTCTTTCTTTCTTTTTTCTTTCTTGATATCGTTTTTTTTTTCTTCAATGCGCTTCTCATTCGCCTTTTAACAACAGCGTCTTCCCACAAGCTCTTTGTCTTCGATCATCGTAAGTAAACTGCTGTTAGGAGTGGCGGGGCGAGCACTGGCCGATAACCTGTTATTATGCACGATTTTGCGCTTTGCTTGCTATCCGCGGGCAACGCTCCTGTAAAAACGGAGAGGTCGCCCTTTCTACCGCTTTTGGAAGGCATTGTATCGGGCTCTTCGTTCAGGCAGTTGTAGAGGTCGAGGCGTTAACTTCCGGTGTCGTCTTTTTTCTGCCCGAGTAGCATGGTTTGGAAACGGGTGCTCGAAGCGAAAGGGCGTTCTTTCTTTGCGCTATCAGGCGTATTGAACGCGAAGCTTTGCCACCTCTTTCAAACTGACCATGTGTCCCCCCTAATGTCTGTGTACAGCTGAAACCGCATGGCTCGAAAGCGAGACGTTGTCGATGATCCACGGTATTAACGCGCGTGTATAGGAAATCGCCAGCCCTTTGCGGTTTTACTTGATATAGATTATGTTGCTAAGTTACCGCGCATGACTATAGTCCGCCAAAAGGGGACCTTGGGGAAATTCTAAAATGGTGTACAGCCGTGCCTGGTCGTCGCGCACTTAATCTGCCTCGCGGCTTAAATTCCCGGTGCGGCCCTGTAATCTGTAGTGTTTTCCGTATTGTGGCGTGTCGTCACTCTTTCATGTTTAAACTTCGTCCGTCGTACGAACACTACAACCGATGTTCATACCAGACTTCCGACTGGTTGTAAATCTGCTACCAGGGATCACCGCGTCCACAGCGTTTCTCGCTACACGCTCCGTATAGCAGTCTTCGCGTATTTGCCTTGGAACATCTACGCGCGTCGACGAATGGTCCTAATTTCATGGGCTCTCGTGGCAGTCGGCGCGTAACTTTCGTAACGATCTTCGTCCAGAAATGGAGCCCCACTGAGGCCGTTTCGTGCGCTGTTGCTTCGGCCTCGTATACTATCTCTATGTACTATATATACGGGGTGCGCGCGAGCTTCGAGCTCGTCAGTGCGCCGACACGCTCGCGGCTAATGAGGCCGACCCGAGTGCGATCGAAACCCCTGGCCCGATGGAGCGAGGCGGAAACTCGATTGTTTAGCCCCCCCTCCCGCGCGCCTATTTCTCTCGTCGCTCGCAGCGCCGGATATTCCTCCGTGGAAAGTTTCTTGACAGTGCAGTCTACCGTGTGTCCCTCTTGATTGTGTGTATCTTCTAGAAAAAAAAAAAGAAAAAGAAAAAACGAAGCGAGTGGTAGACGCGCAGGCGTGTATGCTTTGCATGCTTTTGCATATCCGCCATGTTCCTTGCGTTTGTTCTGACAAAGCCGCAGATACCCTATACAGTAGACTATACACGTTCGTCGGCCGCTGAAGTCATGTAGAGCGAGTGATATAGTCGTAGCCGATCGCTGATGGCTGCTGTACTACCGCACTTTGACCTGTAGAGGGCGAGCTTTGCCACTGCTGCGGGTGCTGTAGTCGGTGTGTGACGTAGTTTGACGGACCACGTGGTTGCGCCGTCTGCTGGAAGTTAGGCGAGCGGCATGATACAATTATCAGCCCGTTCGCGTAACTTCGAGCATGTACGACGCAGCCACGTGATTCCTCAAGCTACGTCACATCGACCACAGGCGTGGCGAGGACTACAGATAGAGGCGATGGAAAGAGGGTATATTCTGCAGCCCTATAGTTTCGAGCACGGCTCAGCGTCGGTGGTGTAGAGGGAAGGGGAGTGCAAGAAAAGAGATAAACGATAGACAACCTTTTCGGGACGGGAAATTAACCACACCACCCTACCCACATCACCGGCGGCACTGTGAATCGATCCCATTACCCCCGAATTCGAAGGGATTCTAATTACTTGACACCATAGCTTTAGTAACATCACCGCATAGCGTCAGCGGCGAAACGGTTAGAAGCTATTTATGATATACAAAAGGAATCAGTCACGGTGGGAACTAGCGAACAAACGCAGCAGTGCTTTACACACTGGTTGCTGGCCGGATGATTCGCTAATTCATGATAGTATCGGTTATACTGTCCTCCCGCTTTTTTCCTTCAATATCCTATCACACCATTTTATTATCTGCTTTCATTGAAATAATGGTCATGCATTTGTAGTTGCTTGCATAAATGAGCAGTGTTTGCGCACCTCCGTCGTGCTGTACAGATAGGAGCTTCGTCGTTGTTCGTGCGTTTAAGTCCAGCGCATATCTCGCATCTCCCTGAGGAAAGGCTCTGTGATTTAACCTGCAGAGCTTCGTGGTACGCTGCAGTCCGTCCGGGCTTTCAGCTCGATAGAAAACGGGAAGTAGTACGGCAAAGGCTCGAAACAGAGGCAGTCACATATATGATCATTTTGCTTCCCGAGTCTACTGTCAATTGTAGGTGCAGTTTCATTTGGCTATCTCTTGTTGATTATATGGCCGCGTCTCAGTCACCCTGAGCCATTCTCAAACCCCGTGTACAAACAAGGGTGCCACGCTCCTCAGTTCTTATACACAGTGGTTTCCGTCGTCGCATTAGCCGATGAGGTCGCCTTATGAACAGCTCAGCGACTTAACGGCCACCTACCGGAAAGCTTGTCTTCAAAACAAACCTGAGACCTGCAAAAATCCTTCCTCGTCCTCGTTGGATACAGCAGCTCATTATCCGCCTTTTGTGTTGCTACGGCCATCTACTGTGGATACGCGAGGCTGATCTTTTTGTTCCTAACGGACGCTTCCGCCTTACCATGAAGGATGGAAGCCTCTTTGAGATCCAAGCTTTCGGTGAAAAACCCTACATTGACTCATTATTAATGCGGAGCCCTTCGCGATGCTGTATCCTTTGCGGGCCATCACTTTCTCTTTTTTTTTTCTTTCGGGAAAGTAAACGGGAGAAAGGGGAGGGAGGGAGTTAAAACACCATCGATCAATCGGAGTCATTGAGTGTTGGTTGAAGGATCGAGATTGATTGTCCATTCTGTGAATTACCAGCGCACGCCTTGTACATGTACACTGTTGCGCTCTACAATTCCTCTTGTTCCGAGAACACGATATTTCGGTCGTCAGTCGGCCTAAAACAGTCAATACTGAAGAAAAATTCCTGAAGATGGGAAAAGTCCGGCCTTCCGGTTACCAGTCCCTGATGAAGCCTGCCTATACTCTCCACGTGCCTTCAGATGTGTTCGATTTCCCGTATTTGCTATATAGTTTTGTGGAACGCGACTTTATTTTCTTTTTGTATTTTTTGTTTCTTTATCTCTCTGATAATAATCGATGTTCTGGTTAATCAAGCGAAACGCGTTTACGCTGATGTCAAGCTCCGCGCGCATACCCAGGTTTTGAGATTTCCATGCGCATCGTTAAGTCGTGCGTGCGCTTCGTTTGAATAAATGGTAGCCGTTCTTGTTTTTCCTTCTTGATTTCATTCATCTAGCTCTACAGTAATTAATGAAGTGTTCTTTTGTGTTATGAGGAAGGTATGCTGAAACAAATGCTTTTCATTCTTTCGATCTTTCCTTGTCAGCACCGGGAGGGGGAGGGAAGGGAAGACTGGGAGTCAGTCCGACACGGATACGAAACACTCCCTTCCCCCCCCCCCTCCCCACACACACACACACACACAAAAAAGGGGGGGGGGGGGGTCATTGTGGGTTTACAGAATACACACTGAAGCAAGGAAATGCCATTACGGAACACGTGCGGTTGTTCGTTACGCGTACATTCGAAGGCCGAGACAATGCATATGATTTTTTTGGAACAGCAGCAATGTCAGCACCGCTCTGTGGTATGCGTAGGAGCACGCTCTGAATGTGACCTACTATCTAGCCTGTTTAACGCGCTGAGAAGACCATCATGTTCCACGTTAAGCTCATCTTCATCAGCGATGCGTACTGATGGGAGTTAAATGTAAACTTTTCTACAGCAGTCTGTCTGGCTGGGTAGAAAATTTAGGAAGTTGAAATTGCTCAAACCACAGTTTAAGGAAAGCCCGACGTTTCGGGACCGACTCGGTCCCTTCTTCACGGGGTGACGGTATTGGTCACGGAAGTGTCGCCGCGTCTTGTACTCTCACCATGCACGGCTCCGGCTTTCCTTTTCCCTCACGCTTCGGACACCGTGAACGTATACCGAAGGCATTGTTCCCAGCGAGCAGTTCACGTTGGCAGGTGTGTGTTGAATGTGCCAGGGCTCAAGCAAAAGCGTCTTTCCCAAATTCATTTCTGTTTCAATAACAGAAGCGCCGTCGAAGTAAATTTTGTGGTCGTGCTTCTCGCAGTGCTCTGCCAGAGCGCTACGTTGCACTATGCGATGTATTGGAAATTAACTCCTTATTGCTGCTGTAATTGCACCACACAAGATGGCCGACCTGCTCGTTACGCGGGTATACGCGTGTAACGAGCGACAATGCAGTATGCCAATAGCGCGACAACGCATCATATCATTGCGGTGTGAAAACGACACCAAAGTGCTATATGGACACCACGTACGCGCATGTGTCGGAGCCACTTTATCTCTACGATGTTTCGAGACTGTGGAAAGTGGTTGCTTGCGTCAATTCAGTGCTCAAATTCGTAAAGACAAGCTTTCCGTGCAGATGCTGTGGAGGTGGCCCTTCAGCAATAGCGCGCGTTTCCTGATAAGTAATCGCACGTGCGTACGTCCGGCAAGATCTTTCTCTGGCGTAAATGGTGGGCTCTATTTATTTCCTTTTTTTTTTGTTTTTTTTACTTCTACCATATCGTGCGTAGGGTTGACGAGACGTGCGCAGATCGAAAAGTTAGCGCGTCTCTCCTATATCGTTGGGTGTCTGATATTAGGTAACCGCACCATCATTTTCGTGCAGCCATTGAGTTGTCTGCCACACTTTTACGTTTTGACGCCCGAAGCTCTACTGACGATGGTGTCATACTTCGACGTCGCCTACGGGCGCCTTCTCAAATGGGAAGGGTGATCAATAGAATAAACAGGGTTGGAGATATTGAGTTTGAAGGCGATGGGAGGTGAAAACGGGTAAGAAACGTGAATGTACACAGAAACGGGGAACATTGTTTCCTCCATGAAACGTTCTCTTCTTCATTGCTTGCGCCTTCGTTCTACGTAGGATGTCCTCCTCGCAATCCGCTTTCGAGTTGCCCTACTTTCTTCGACCCCGGAGCCATCTTTACGCCCGAAGGGTCTTAGCTTCGCCCTTTATGGGCGTGTGCTGCCGCTTCAAAAATCCTTCCGCTTCTTTTCTTCGCCGGGAGCGAATTCGCACGGATAAGAGATTTGAATTTAGATAGCTGCGCTGGGAGGTCCGCTTCTGATCAGTCAGTTTGCAGCAAAGGGATCGCCAAGGCTGAGCAGCCCCGGGCTCAACTTGTATGCGCATTTGAGCCGAAAAGATTGAAAAAAAAAGAAAAAAAAAGATAAACGGAAGCTATTCGCATGGATGTTCTTTTTTAGTATCCGAATTCGCTCTCTTTTGGAACTCACTGGAGTAAAAAACGTGTGCGCCTTAGATATGTACTCCCTCTATGGGATTTAAGGATCCATGTGCTTGCCGCTTCGCCGGTGTTTTTCGGCCCTTGGCAAATAGAGGTAGGACGATGCGTATCATATGGCTGCCGAACTTGCTATGCCGTATTGTGCTGTTGGGAACAGGGCGACAGGGGACTTGCAAATGTGTGTTTTTTTTTTTTTCAGAAGACTATTTTTGGTGTGGAAGTTTGGATGTGGTTGTTGCTATCCTCACGTAAACCGGGAGATAGGGACGTATCATCCAAAAATCACATTATCCACACCAAGCCCCGCAATGTATAAACATGGCCGTACTCGGTGGTACTCAATGGCAGAGGTTCGTGTGCCGTCGACTAACGCCGTTCGCGTAATTTATCATGCGGTTCAACATCAAAGGATGACGCACAAGCAGCAGCCAACGAATTTTTTTTTTATCTTAGCATTGGAATAGTTTCCCTTGTTTCCGCTAAACTTATTCTTTCTTTGTTCATTGTCGGCGAAGAGTTTCCTGAAAATTTAAAAGAGAGAATTTGTCGTTCCGTCACAAAACTAAGCATTTCCCACGAAGCCCCAACCACTTCTTTTATCTTGCAATGTATCTTGAGGACGGAATTTACCATATGAGGATACATGGCTCCTATACGGGACGGGACGTTGGCGGAGGAAAAGAAACTCGTTATTCTAGAAGGCGTATTGTACAAAATTGCGCCAATAACATTTCGTTGCAATCTTATGTAGCATATATCCTTCTCGTTGTGCTGTTCACATTTGGCGTGCATATTGAGCCCCTAAGTGCTCGCGAAATGTTACGATCTTGGCATCCGGGGCCATAAGTTAGGCGCGCTCACTCGCGATTGCACCGACTCCTAGCTCTAGAAAGCGTGTCCCGTTATTCTTACCTTACTGCGAGAGGCTGGATTTAGCGAAACGTTGGCAATACGTGAAAAGCGAAGGAATGCGCTTCTTGGAGCAGCCGCTCGCCAAGTCTGCCAGGCTAGTGTTGCCTGTAGCATTATCATCATCACCACTGCTATCGCCGCCTCTATGTATTTAGGGACCATAACCTCTACCTGATCTGTCTCATTCGTTCCGCACTCATTCAGTAGGCGTGAGCTTTGTAAAGTGCGTAAATTTATCTTTACGCCCCGCCACGGTGGTCTAGATGGTTATGGCACTCGGCTGCTGATCCGAAGGTCGCGGGATCGAATCCCGGCCGCGGCGGCTGCATTTCGATGGAGGCGAAGTGTTGAGGCCCGTGTGCTGTGCGATGTCAGTGCACGTTAAAGAACCCCAGGTGGTCGAAATTTCCGGAGCCCTCCACTACGGCGTCTCTCATAATCAGAGCTGGTTTTGGGACGTTAAATCCCAAAAATCAATCAATCAAATTCATCTTTACAAAAATTGTGCCGGGAGGTGGTGTAAGAGGTGCATGTCACTGTGGCGTCTCTCGTGTAGCAAGTTCTGGGCTCAGCTGCCAAAGTTGCGTGCGCGCGTTGCCAGGCGCCCTCCTCGGCTGCAGAAAACATGGTCGCCTTCATCAGACCAAAAGCCTCGTGAGCTTCACGCGGAGGTGACCTTGAAAGAGTTGGCAGTGACCCTGTCGAAAGCGCGGTGTCGCCACGGGCGACCAAAAAAAAAAAAAAAAAGAAAATCACGTGACCATCCCAATAAATGTAATTACAGGTCGAAAAAATATGCGGGACGCACGAGGCAAGAATAAACACAAGGGAGGCGGTCTCCTGCGTCTAGTATGTGTGCCCGTTTTTCTCGCGCTGTTAATTTATTTGTTAATCCCGCATCTACAAGGTCCTTAACGTGTTACTTTAAGACCATAGGGAGCTGATAAGCGGGCTGTAGCCTGGCTAGGTATCTATGAGACGTAACTGCTGATTGCCGTGATAATTATGGCGTTAGGTGATAATTGCTTAAGCATTAATTCGTTACTCTCATGGTCATCGCTTTATCAGATTTACGAAGACACCTTTAACGGGCGACGTCAACGGCACTGGTTAGGCCACTGCATAAGGGACCTGTTGAAATCTTTCGTTGTAAACAATAGCAGACTCGTTTTTGGTGAGTATCGCCGTGTACAGCTACCCCGTCATTAGAACACGCACATTTCTTCAGAAACGTTCCTGGCTGTTCGACATTTACTAACTTCATTCCTTATACGACAATCGCTTCTTTTACCTCTTCTGTTGACTACGTCACCCCTGCAGTTAAAGCAGCTTTGTTCGGCGCGATCATATCCCATCATAAGCACGTCCGTACACGTAGACCTTCGCTGAAGTAAGTGACCGAAATATTCGCATATCGCCCTCTCGCTTTTATATTAATTTATTTTCTTTTATTTTATATGGCGTCTGAAGCAAAACGTTTTGCGCTCTTGAATGCGCATTTCACCCGGTTTCCTTTCCCTTTTGTGTTCCCGGTCGCCGGCATCCGTTAGACGCTCTCATGATCATCCAGTTAGGGAGCGGGCTCAGGAAGGCCTAATGGAATTTGAATGCCGGAAGTCGTTCAGTCGACGAACATTCCTATATTCTCTGGCCTTCTGCCCGTATGGTGCTCGAATAGACAGCAGCTACAGGGACATACCGGGAAATGCGGGCTGGGCTATAGTCCGAGGAGCTGTGGGATTGAGTTACCCCGGAAGCGGTTTAAGGAAGTCTAGGCGAATTCTGTGGAGTGTAATTTTTTCGCTTCTTGTGTACGATGCAGTTCGCTTGCATGAATTGCATGGGTGCGAACGCATTGTTTCCATGTTCGCTACGTACTGTTCGAATGGTATTGGTAGCCCGCAACAATTGCGCACTTGCGCTTGTGCCGCTTCTGAGATTGATTGATTTCTCGGGTTTTACGTCCCGAAACCACGATGAGATTATGAGAGACGCCGTAGCGCAGGGCTTCGGTAATGTCAGAACCCTGGCGACTTGGGATTTTTCTTTGATCATATCACCCGGAACCATTTTTAGCGCAATAAACACGGACACAAATTATGTCATCTCTTGTGTTCCTTTGTGTCCGTGTTTATTGCGCTACAAGTCGTTCCGGTAATTTCAACTACGTAGAGCTCTTTAACGCGCACTGACATCGCACAGTACATGGTCCTTTATACTTCGCCTACGTCGAAATGTAGCCGCCGCGGCCGGGATTCGAACTCGCAACCTTCGGATAAGCAGCCGAATGTCATAGCCACTAACCACCGTGGCGGGGCCGTCCCCATTCTAAGGGCATTGCATGTCTCAGTACATTATGATGGAATGCCAGGATGTTAACACAGCAACACCCGTATATGGTGTCTCTCAGGGGCTCTATCAAAAACGGTATAAATATTGAAATAAGCTAGAAGCGTTTAGGATATCGGCGGAGGGGGGAGAACCAGCGAGCAGATTGAGAAACAGGAACTGTTACAGGCGCATACCTAACGGTGCGTAATATAAAAGAGGCCTTTGTTACGATATACAAAAGAATTCATCAACAGAATACAAGTAGCACGCTGTGGTGCCATATATAGATTAAACGCCGTATTGTCTTGGTAAACACGTTATAAACACACTCATCTGGGTCTCATTACGTGCGTTTAACGTGAAAACGCGGCGTCTGTTGGTACGACCACTGAATCGACGTCCATACTATATGCACGTACATCTCCTGTGATGTTATGACGTGCCATCACATCTTCATGTGTTGGCATCACCATAACGTTGTCTATTGTTCTCCCGCCGTGGATGACGCTTGCTTTCTCGTCCCATAACTTTTTCGCATTATGAACAGTCTAGGGGACTACAGTTCGCCGGCTCTTTAGGAGGGTATGCTAAAAGGTTCGTCATCATAATCTTCATCACAGTACCCAACACGGCTGTCTCGCGGGCTCGTGCTTGCACGCGCACCGAACGCCTTGTCATTTCGATATCCCGACAGACACCTTAAGGGTCTAGCATTCCTTTACGGCCAATGTTTTGGATATCCGCCCCCTCTGTGTTCCTATATGCACAAGAAGGTTATTGTTTCGTAAGAGCACGTGGCCGTGCATTAGGTAGTGAGTGGTTCTTTTTCTTAACTTTGAGCCTCTCTTGGTCTGTTATATATGTCTTTCTCGCATTCTGTGTTGTGGCGCACCGTTCTCACGTTGCGCCGCGAAATTTCATCACACGTGATTTGTTCGTGTCTCAATGAGACACCTTATACGACTGCGCTGTGTGTGTGTGTGTGTGTGTGTGTGTGCGTGCGTGCGTGCGTGCGCAACACCACTCAATACTTATTGTTTTTTTGAGTTTTTGTTCTGTCGCAAGTGTTAGCATAGCCCACTAACGCGTCGCAGAGGCCCGTCGTTTGCAAATCGGAATGCTTTAATAATTTACAGCCGTGTCACTTCGCTTCGGCCAGGGCCATTCGAGCTCCCTCTCGCTATCGTCACCGTTTCTGTTTCCTCAGTCATTCGTCGTTATCGTGTCTATTGTTCCGTTCAAATCCGCGTAAAAAGCCCAGAGTGCTTTCCGAGCAATCGGGAAAAACAGAGGCCGTTACGACTCGGAAAACAGTTACGCAACGAATTCGCGTATATACAACTGAAATGACTAAAAAAACACAGCTCTTGCATATCGAAAGAGGTGTTTTCAAACGGTGCGCTTTCGCCTTCGCGAAAAGCGACATCAAAGATGCGTATATTTATACCTTGCGCTGGCGCTTCGGGATAGCAGCGGGATGGCTGCCGGCCGTAAAACCGTTTTCATGAGCCCTAGTCGTTCAGCACACGGCGAGCAGAGTGCCTCTCTGCTTTTCGTCTTCCTGGCGCCGCTCGTCCTGAATTTTTTTTTCATTCTCTACTTCGTTTCTTTCTGTCGTTTCTAACAATAATAGCGAATAAGAAAAGTCGAAATGCGGGTTGAATTTCTTTTTATTTAGTGTGAAACTTTGTCGGTGCGCTTTCCTCCTCGTCGTTGTCGTCGTCTTCATCATTGATCGTCGTTCGCTATAGCCTCGGTGTGCAGAAGCGGTCGCTGCTGCTGCTTTTCCCATCCAGCACGCGCGCTGCACATCGCACACATACGCGGGTACACGCGGGTGGACCGCCTGCGTGCGATGGCTCATTTGCGCGCTGTGCACCGCCTTTTACATGGACGTGGGCCGTGTTAACATCGGCGGCATTGAAATTTCCAACTACTCTCCTTGAGTGTCTTTTCCTTTCTTTCTTTCTTTCTTTCTTTTTGCTTTTTCCACTGTTCTATTATTTCTTTGTCGCTTTCCCTACTCTACTTCTTTACTTCGTTCTCCCCCTGTCACCTCCGGCAGTGTCGTTATCATTGAGGTCAGAACTGTGTTCCGTGGTTTTTTGTCCTTTTTTTTTTCATTGGAGGGGAGAGAGAGAAATGGTTGTCCCGTCTGTCTACGAAGTCCTTCCCCCGCCTTCCCCATCCCTCTCCTTATTTCGTGGGCACATTTGTTATTGTAGACTTGCGTGTTATAAATGTTTGAAGACTGCTCCAACGCTTTCCGGGTATACGTGTCTGGCGAATTGGGTCGACATGCGGTGTATAGTACTCTGCGCCGTGGCTGTTAGTTTCTCTCTTCTTTTTCGACGTTCTAAAGCTTGCCCTTTTTGTTTTTATCGTTGTTTTCTTTCTTAACATTGCCACTGATTGCCGAGCTGCAGCTTCCGGATGACCTCGTCGCTTTTTATCTCTCTCCTTGCATTGCCGCGAGGTGCGTTCGCGCATGATGGGCATAGCACAAGCACTGCCGACTCTATTCTGTTACACTGTGGCCGTACCTATGTGTATACTACATGAGAGTTCGGTGTGATGTGCGTGACAGTGCGTCAGCAGAAGCGTTTCTATAGCGCGGCGAAATCTGGCCGCGTTGCCGAAGAAAGAAAGAAAGAAAGAAAGAAGAGAAAGAAAGAAAGAAAGAAAGAAAGAAAGAAAGAAAGAAAGAAAGAAAGAAAGGTGAAGGTGGGAAGGTTAACCATGCACGTGCATCGTATGCTACCTTGCGCTTGCACAGCAGCAGGAGGAGGAGAAGGAGGAGGAAAGGAGGAAAGACAGGGAGGTTAGCCAGGGCTGAGACCGGCTGGCTACCCTGTGCAGGGGAAAAGGGGTGAGGGAAATGAAAGATAACACAAGGGAGACAAGACAAGAAAGAAGAAAAGGATAGAAGAAAACACACACACACACACATATGCACACAGGAAAAAAGAGGGGGGGGGGGGGGGGGGGGATCGCGACACTGCTTAAAGTGTGTCCCATAGACCGCTCGTCCTTAAAAATTGCAACAACGCGTTCAGCGCTTTCCGTGCTGACGATGGTCCTGGCCAGTGTCCCAGGACTCGTTGCTCGGACAAAGGGCGGCCGTGTCGGGCACAGCAGTAGGAATCGCATTACGCTTCAGAAATTTTCAGAAATCCGAAAAAAAAAAGCGCATGTGATTTGAGGTACTAATCAGCGAATTTCAATGACAATCTGGAAACTGCGCTCACCGGACGCGCAGGAAATGAGGCCGCTCTCTTACGCCGCCACAGTAACATGCGTACAAATAACCTCGCGCAGATGTGCGTGCGTGGAAAAACTTCGCGCCGTTCTGCAAGTTGGTGCCAGATACAAGTACCACGACTGCTTAGCGCCATTGCGATTGTGTGTTTCGGAGCAAACAGTGGCGCTCACCGTTGCGATATGACACTATACAGGACTGGCTGCACAGGCGATAGCCCTGCATCGCAGGGCGTGGCGTGTGTTGACATTTCCCCCGAGGCGCGCCCGGCATCTTCTTCCGCAGCCGACGTCCCTGTTGGGAACATATGAACGAAGCAGTGGGACAGGGAAGAAAGGGAACGGCGCAATAGGAACTTTATGACGGCGTTGCGTTCGGCTATCTTTCCCGCTGTCAGCGTATACGCTCGCTGCTGTCGCTGTTAACACTGCAGCGCTTTTTCCTCGGGGGAGCAGGGCGGCGCGTCTTCTGCGCCGAAGACGGGTTATTGGGGTGCCGGAAAGCTTAGATGCGGTTTCTGTATAGCTCCTTGGTCTCCCCATTTCGTTTCGCGCTGTTGTTTATTTCGCAATTTCCAGATCGGTTGTGGTTTCTTGGGGGAAGGCGGGACTCGCCATTCGATTTCCTGTTTCTTGAAACGGGCCTGGGGAGGAAAGCGTCGTCGTTTCCGGCCGGAAGTTCGAGTTCCGGAGAGAACCGCCGGGGCTCGAGTATGGCTTCCGCCTTCCCTCTTTCCCCGCATTCGATGCTTATGCTGCGCGCTCGGGGATGCCTTCTTCCCCTGCCGCCGCGCGTGTTGCAGGCGCAAGGTGTCCAGAGTAAGCGTCGCCCGACGGTATCGCGAGCACTGCCGCTAAGGTGTCGCGGCACTTCGGCGTCGACACGCTGGGAGACAGGTGACGCCGTCCTTTCACCTGCCGTCGTTTCACGTCGTCCCGCTAGACTTCGTCGACCACTCTGGCTTGACGTGGTTCAGGAGGAAACGGAAATGCGACGCTAGCTCCTGCAGCTTGCAGGGAGGCGCTGCCCAGCGCCAGCCATCCTTACCAGTCCACTACATCCCGCCCCCTATTTCCCGTATCTGTCTTGGCCGTTGCGTTTATAGCGCCTTGTTTGTGTTTCCTCTTCTGCTAAACGTATTATGAAGTACGTGACGTTGTTGACGTTTTCTTGGACATCTTGGCGACTCGGCTAGTGTGGCAACTGGTCGCGCACAGTGTCCTTGTGTTATTTTCTTCCTGGTGTCCTTCGTCTTCTTCGGTGCTTAAAAGTGGTGCGTTTGTTGCCTTCGTTACCTAGTGGAGAAATCGTGACGAGAAACTGTCGTCAGTGTACTCTCTGGGGCTAACGTGTGTCTTGTATAATCGTGTCAGTAATTAGAAATGACGATGAAAGTCCGACGAAAAAAAGACGACGTTATTAAGTGGGAAAACATAAATGATCGCTCGCCTGAAGGAGTTAGGAAAGCATCTGCTGCAGCGCCAAGTTTTGAGCAGCATCCGCTGCGGCGCCGCGCAGTAACGTTGAAGGCAGAATGAAGTTTCAGCTTCATCCTGTTCATGCCCGTGCGAACGAGCGCGAATTAAACGGGCACACCGTGTTGATTTCCTAGTTTTTTTTTTTTTCCTGTTTCATATCTTCATCGATTTTCATATTGCAACGAATGCGTGAGATCGAAAAAGGGAAATGTTGAGGGTGCTTCGAGTAATTACGGATGCTGCGTACTGAAGGACGTGATCAGGTGTTCATATCAGCAGCGTTCTGAGGAAGGCTCGAAGAAGTGGAACGCGCTTTCATTTAATCCCGCGATGGTGTCGACGACGGTACGTTGCGGAGGTGTTCTGCAGCACGGAAGCAGGAAAACCGGATGCTTTTGATCAATTTTATTGCCTTAAAAAAAGAGAGAAGTCGAGTACGGGTGTCTCGAGTGTGCAGAGGCGGTGAGCAAACTCGACTTCTTCGGAAACTGCCGACGGGAAATTGCCTTACTTTTTTTTTTCTCTCGTTGGCTTGTAAATAAGATAGTTTGTTGTTGTAAATATTTTGTCTAGTTGTTTTGTTCAAAGCGAATAAAACCAACAGGGATCATAACCTAGCAAAAATTTTGACGTTTTGTATAAGTACGTAGTCACAGAAGATTTATGGACTCCATTGTATACGGAGTAGACAACGCAGTTTGCCGAATTGATCTGGTGAATTCATGAGTCCGATTAAGCGTCTGTTGTGCCCCGCCACGGTGGTCTAGTGGCTATGGTACTCGGCTGCTGATCCGACGGTCGCGGGATCGAATCCCGGCTGCGACGGCTTGCATTTCGATGTAGGTGAAATGTTGAGGCCCGTGTGCTGTGCGATGTCAGTGCACGTTAAAGAACCGCAGGTGGTCGAAATTTCCGGAGCCCTCCACTACGGCGTCTCTCATAATCAGAGCTGGTGTTGGGACGTTAAACCCCACAAGACAACAAGCGTCTGTTGTCTGGATTCTCTTAAAACGATTTCGGAAGAAGGCACATTGACAGTAATAGTTGCTGACTGCTGATCAGTATTGTGGCATGTGCTAATGTGTTATTGAGGATTCGCATAGCAGGCAATTGCGTTCCATAGCTGCATGATTTCGGCGCTGCTTGATGTACATTTTTGGGGATCAAGGGGCGAAATTCCGATTTATGGCTACGATGTATAGGTCGAGTATTTGCCCGATATGTTGTATACTTCCTGTTCACGGGAAACTCGTTCTAAATGAGTCTTCGACGGTATTTTTACCTACCAATGTTTTACCGAAAACTACCTTGTCAATGTGCACGTTGACATGCAACGATATAAGCCGCTTAACCACTCGTTGTCAAGTTTCTATGGCTCTCCCTCTTTCTAGTTGGCAATGTTTTCGAGCACTCCCTTTGCATCGAAGCACCGCTTTTGTGGTCCATGGTCTTTGGTGCATTGCGTGTCGCCCTGTATGGCCTGTCTGACATTTTTTTTTTTTTTTCCCGCTCGATCTCGGATCGACGCCGACTTGCCCAAAACGCAAATATTGATTTGGGTTCTGCGCGTGCTCGTAGCCCGCTATTTTCCTTGGTCCCCAAGGTGCTGTCCTTCTCTCGTTGTTTTCACGTGTTGTTTGAATTCGTCCGAGCCATTACTGTCCCATCCTTCCAATGGTTTAATCGTCCTTGAAGCATAATAACGTGGCACGAACAGCCATTTGAACGTTTGGAAAATGCAGCTTCGGTATAGCAATCGGTATAGCAAGGAAATGAATACAGCACCGCGAGTAAAGCATGGCTATCAGCGCCTCGCTCACGTGATTGGCCAATAAAACGATCACAATGGTCATACGGCTTCGTCCGCCGCTGCAGTGGCTGGAAAGCCACTTTCCAGTCGCGCCCTGCTGTTGCTTCGGCGGCGAACACCATCCCGCCGCACTTCATGTACAGATGGCCCGTTCCTGGGATGAAGCGAAAGCCCATTCTGTCATTTCAATTACTTCGCTCGTCCTTTGTTGCGGCCCGCCTTTTCCTTGGGCTGACTTGTAACTGCCGGGCGCGGGTAGCGCGAATCACCATTCCACGAGGGTCCGGCCGCCTGCGTTGAGTGGTGCCCACACTGCACGGCAATAGTAGACGCGATATTGTTTTGCATTCCACGAGGAAACGCGCCGAGCATCCATCACTGTTTATAAGTGGAATAAAACGTCCGCGATGCTTCGCATTTTTTATTTGATTTTCAGCTGCGCAGGAGGAACTCGGCTTATTCGTTTAAATTTATATTTCTTATCTCGCCCCCCCCCCCCCTTTCTCTCTTTCCTTCTCCACAATTCCCGCTAAGTTTCTTTAGTTGAGAAACTGGCGCGCTTCTCTCGTCCTGTTGCACAACCCTCGAGTTGAATGCTGTGTGTCTTTCTGTTCTCTCTCTCTCTCTCTCTCCTCCCTCTGAGAGCTTGATTCCATCAAGAAGTGAGACAAGCTGCCCCATCGCAGCGGCCCGTTCGCAATACGCTATTTCCGTCTGCGCAAAGAATGGGGGGGGGGAGGCAGTAGCATTCGCTCTCACTGCAGTAGCGGTACAGCGGCGGCGGCCAGTCTAGCGCTAGCACGGCCCGGGCCTGAGACAGCCAGCGGAGTAGACGAAGAAAAATGGCGGCGCGCCTATGAAATGGAGCGTAGCGACGAAGGGTAAACGGAAAGGGTTCGCCGCGCGCCTGGCGCCCGTCCGCGCGCTGCTCCTGCTCAGATAGGAACGCACTTTCGATCGGCCCTAGAAAAGAGGCAGGAGGAGGTAGTAGAGCCCGTGGGGAGGAGGGGAAAAGGGGGGGGGGGGAGGGGTCAGCGGGGGCCAGCTATGATGCCTCTACGCGGCTTTTCGCCGCCAAACGTCATGCAGAGGTGCGAGATGTGAGATGCGAGCGAGGGCTTCATTACCGGTCTCCCGGAGGCAGCGGAGTGGCTGGATGACTGGGAGTCACCAAGGCGCGCTGCCGCTCATATATACGGCCTCGCGATCTAATTGTCCCAGGACGAGTCTATCCGGTTGCTCGCTGTGATGAACCCTTTGCTGTTTGCTCTTTTCTTTTCCTTTCTTTTTTATGGTTTGGTTACACGTGTATATGTACGTTCGGACGACCCATGGCTACCGTTCTCGCGCTTCGTGACTCGGGTGTTTGTGTATGCTTGAAGTGACGAGATTGAAGCGCGCTTGGTGCGCGAGGTACGCTAGTGTAAATGGGTCTTAACTTTCCACGGGCTGCAGTCGCATTAATAAGCGGGGCTTCCCCGTTAATGACCTTCGCTTATGAGTTCACTGCGCCTAGCGTGACGATATGGCAGAGCGCGACCATTAATGCGGTTTGGAAGCCGCATATGTGAGGACGTCGGTGCACACAGCACGAAAGCATTCGTTCCTCCATTGACTTTTGCCAGAAGCCTCTAGCGTGCACGTGCAGAGAGCGAAGCGCGCCCAGCCATTTCTTAATAGCGCGTACATGGTGAGTCATTAGTGCGGTACTGCCACTATTTGCTGGGGCTTTACGTGTCAGGAATACGCTGTGATTATGAGGCACGTCGTTATGGGTGAGTCCGGTTGAATTGCGACCAGTTGGGGTTCTTTAACGTGCGCCTAAACATCAGTACACTGGCGTTCTTCGCATTTTGCCCCCGCGCAAATGCGGCCGCCGTGGTCAGACATCGAACCCGCGTCCTCGACGTTAGCAGCTCGACACCTTACGCTACCAGGGCAGGTATAATAAGCTACGGGTGTGTGCACGTCCCGCAGTGCTCTGAAAGCAAGAGACTAAAACAAAGACGAGGCGCGTTCGTCGTGTTTTTGTTCGCCAGTGGCGAGCGCTACATTACGTTGCCCGGAGGTCATTATTGTTTATCCTTCCGCATTGTGGATTTTAACGAAACTCGGTTGCCCCGCGCGCCGTGAATTCGCACTATCGTTGTTATTTCGTTTTTTTTGTTTTTTTTTTCAGCGGGCTCTGTCCCATTGCTAGCCATGTAGTGCTGAATAGTTCGCGTAATCGTACACTTATGCTTCCTACATGCGTGTGGAGTGATACTGTACGTCACTTGAAACCGAAACGCCTTCTGTGTTCCATTTTCGATATGGATGACGTTTCGCTTCAATTTATAGACACTTCGTCTATTACGTGCACCAGCTTTCCTTCCCCGTTTGTGAGCATGCGTATTATTAATAGGAATGGCTTAAAATGTGGCAAGTAAGCTAGTGCTTCCGTGGCAAATTTTGGATCAATGTTCAAAGAGAGAGAGGAGAGAAATGCTTCAAACAAGAACTGAAAATAAGAAGAGAAACATCTGGCGGTGTAAAGTAGGGCAAACAAACTACCAAGACACAACGCACACACACAAAAAAAAATATTTTTACAAGACGTGTATCGTTTATTATTCTTCTCGTATTTACTCGCGTAACGCCGGCATGGACCGACGTTGCCTATAATGCTGCCTACTGTTGGCTGCTATTGTATACTCACTCTTATAATAATGAAACGAAGTGCATGTAGTCTACATGAGTCTGTATGACTATATTAAATCTCTCGCGAACTACAACTGTTCCATCTATTTGAAATAATTTTTCACATCATATACTCTTTGACGTCACCGTGCGCTTGTGCGAGGACTACTCTGAAGATTAGCTGCAGCAACTACAACAGCAAACTCTACCGCTGCTATCACGCAGTCGCTCCTTCCTGAGTAAAACGGCAGGAACATGCGAAGCTCGCTTGCCTTGGCGAAATGAGAATTGCAACGTGCATTTCTTAACCGCTCGAGTAGATATTCAGCAGGCCCCTTCTCAGTTCAGTTGGGCTGGTGCATGCCATCTGTATGAGTGGCCGTATGTATGTATGTATGTATGTATGTATGTATGTATGTATGTATGTATGTATGTATGTATGTATGTATGTATGTATGTATGTATGTATGTATGTATGTATGTATGTATGTATGTATGTATACGCACTCTGTGCACGCTCACGGGACTGTTCGCGGGACGTTGCTTGACGCAGTGCAGTGCCTCTTGCATGTATATGTCTCTCCGACGTACTAAGTCTCATACGGTGGTTCACGCAGTTTCGCATAATATGTTTAGTGCTGCGTTGTTTTTCGTGCTTGTATTACAGAGGCCAAGAGATGTTTTAGTCGCGGTCGAACGTAACAATTTCAGGGGTTTTACGTTCAAAACAACGATATCAGAGACGCCGCAGTGAAGGGCTCCGAAAATTGGCTGCAAAGAGAAATGCGAGAGAGAGAGAGAAGTAATGGAGAAAATGAAGAATGGTGGTTGCAGAGTAGCAAAATATCGGCAAAATATCTTCTTCGTAACAAATAAAAGGAAGTAAAAAGCCATTTGTATGTATCTCGCACCTTGTCGTACCTTTAATACAAAACTTGAGCCGTCCAGAAACGCCTTCGTGCTTCAACGGGATGTGAGGGGCCTGAGGTCGAATTTCGAGACGTTGCGGATTTCCCTGAAGCGGTTCTAAACGCCAACGGGCTGATCTACAGTACTTATGAGCACTGGTCCGTTCCGTAATGACTTCGATGGCACTACGATGCCCCGCCATGGTGGTCTAGTGGTTATGGCACTCGGCTGCTGATCAGAAAATCGCGGGATCGAATCCCGACCGCGGCGGCTGCATTTCGATGGAGGCGAAATGTTGAGGCCCGTGTGCTGTGCGATGTCACTGCACGTTAAAGAGCCTCAGGTGGTCGAAATTTCCGGAGACCTCCATTACGGCGTCTCTCATAATCAGAACTGGTTTTGAGACGTTAAACCCAACAAATCAATCAAGCACTACGATGAACTATGTTTAACACGAAAGTGTTTTGATGCAGGAGTCCATAAACGAATCACTGACGTACTTCCGTAACGGCAGTGGATGCCTAAAAAAATGAACGTGCATTTACATTGAGAAAGTACCACTCCCGCGCATACTGGAACCCATATTCAGGCGGGATGCGACAAAAGGAACAGGAAGCGCTATCGATACACTACCGCAACATTGGTGATGATGTAGGGAACAGACAGGCCTTATATCTTCGCTACAGCGCTTTACAAGTTGCATCTAACTGATCTCCGGTAACATCGCCTCCTTTCCATTGCACTCTTGGTTCGCTTAGGTTCGCTGCGGTGGTACCGCCATCTAGGAACGGTAGAGCGAGGCAGATCGTCTTGCTAATGGGCGCCAGCAGTCAGCAATTCGTTAGTCTTCGCGCCTCAGTCGCTGCGGAAGTTAGTGACGTGGCGGCGTCGTGAGGGCGCACTCCTGAGGCATAGTGTAACCGTGGCCATGTCTTGTGTGACCAGGTGTGTTGAATTGCGACGCGTACAGCTCCGGGAATGTAAAGACGGCCGTCCACAAGCAAATGATTCGCCTTTCGTTGCAGTGGGCTGTGTGTTCACAAAACGGTCCGCCGACGACCCGTTCGGTTCCGCTTGCGAGTTGTCACCGTTTGCGGACGATCCTCGTTTATGGCAGGCTTGCGCAGGGCTCTGGCGCGTGCAATTCAGTCTCTCCAGAGCAATGTGAGTGGTTCGAGAACTTTCTCTGGTGTAAAACGGTAGGGGATCCCTGTGCCTTGTCGACGTGCTACTGGTGTCTATATGTAACGTTTTCGAAAGTCCAGAGTACCCAACCCAACTCCCGCCTCTCGATTAGCCAGGTTGCCGCTTATGCATTCCACATCTTCGCGAAGACAGGTTTCACTTTCGTGTTATACCGATTCCTATGAGACAGGGATCAACCACGTCCTTTTCCCCTTTTCCTTTCTTCACAAACTTTCCCTCCCCTTCTCCAATTCGGAGTAGCCGACCGTGCTACTCTGTACTGGGGGCCGCTCTGCCTATCCTTTCTTGGAACCGGACTGTCTTCAGGAGAACTTCAAGGGATACAAGCTTATTGTTGTAAACTCCTAGGTGGTTTAGGCACGCGCACCTCTTGATTGCCTATGTACTACTCATCTGTCTCTTGGTATTTTGCGGTAAGACAGAGAGGGCTCAAAGTAGAAACTACACCGATCTAACAATGTAGTACAAGCCAACGCTGCCCGACACACTTGAATGAGTAAGGCTGACCGCGTCACCCCGCCCTGGTATCTTCGTCCTGCATGGTCCAACGTGCGTGGCAGCCTCCTGATCACGGCAGTTGAAGTAGTAGATGGTCGCATCCTCGAGAACAAAATAAACTAATCAGTGACGACAAAGAAAAAGAGATGGAAACGTTCAGATATGCGTTGCAGCGTTGACTCGACAGCAGCGTATATAAGAACATATGTCTGGTCGTCGGCCATGTCACTGCCGTGCGCTCCAAGAACGGACGTCTTATAAGGAATCCGCTTATATTGATATTCAGCGGAGTGCGCTGATATCTGCTCCCTCCATTTCATCGGCTCTTTTTTTTATTGCTTTTATTTCTTTGACCGTGCATTCCTCCCACGCGGTATTTGGTTCGTCCTTTTCATGGATGGTACGCCGGGTTCCTTTCACCTCGGTTACTGTGCTTGGAGAACCAATGGGTCAGCACAGAGGAGACGCGGGAACGCCCTACGTATACATGGAGTTATTGGTGTTTCCAGTGGAGTGCTCCGCGATCGCAACAAAGCCGCTGCTCTGCACAAAAGCTAGAGAGGCAGAAGAGAGAGGAGACCTCGATGATGGCGGTGACGCGGGAGAGGTCGTCGGTCTACAGCAGTATGTAGCGTTGCCTCGGAGGGCGAACAATTTGTGCGCGATATACTTGGCCGGTGACTTACGCCGCCTGCGCACTCCAGCCGCTGTGCTCGGCTCGACTTGGCTCGGCTATCCCGTCTTATATGGCGCGAGGCTTCTTGCCATCGGGGCACTTTTTTTTTTTTTGTTCTTGCGAGTGGTCCCCGGCCTCATCTCTTAGGATGGATGGCACGGACCATAGAGCAAGGAAAAGGCTTGCGAGAAAAAGGCTCGGTGTTGTTGGTGGGGGTCTTGCGCTTTGGTCCTTTACGAAAAAAAGGCTCGATTTATGGCCGCTGTGGCTCTTTGCTATATGGCGTCGCACACGCGAAAACGGGCCCTTTTCTTTCTTTTGTTTTCTTGCTGTAGACAGCTGGCCGCTTTTGTTCTGGAGCCCGTACTACACCGGAGCGTATTCGCTGCCGTATATCGCCACGGAGAATTTAAGGGACTGCTTATTTATTTATTATGTTTTTTTTTTGGGGGGGGGGGGGGGCGGGGGGGGATGTTTGATTGCTTCGTGGAAATCGGTCATGCCATTCCACCGAGAGCACCTATATAGCCGTCTCGAGGAATGTCGGGCTGTGCAGTTCGGCAGTTTTAACGGTGAAGAAGTCTCGCAGAAGTTCGTTTTCCAGAAAGAAAATAATTAACGCTACTGCGAGAACAGCGCGAGCTCGACTCGACTCGCATACTTGCGCCACTCGGCTTGTCTCAAGGTCGGTTCGATTTCGTCCGCAATTCCTCGGCGTTTTAATCTTCTTCCTTTTCTTTAAGAATGCGCTTGCCCCCCTCTCGCTGTTCTTCTCACCGGTGCAATGTACGGTGGCGCCTGCCCCCACATCGCCATTCGTTTAACCCAGTACTCCCTCTAGAGAGCTCTTCTTGCAGAACCCCCCTGCGTTTCCTTCGTCTCTCTCTGTCTCTTTACAGAGAGAGCACACATTGTTATGTGCTCCCCTCACAAAAGAAGAGTTATATACATCAGAGATATTCACGGTGACGTCGACCTACGTCTTGTTTGTTGTACAACTCGCTGCTTTGACCATGCATCTAAAGACGAAAAAAAAAATGATTTGTCGCTGTGCTGGACGTACAAACAGAATGACAGCCTCGATTACGTCAGTGCATACCTCGCTTTAAGCAAGGTTCGCGCCAGAGGTTTCATTCATTCGATGTTTGTTCTTTCTTTCATTCTTTTTTTCTGTTCACGCTCTGTTCTAGTTTGTACGCACTGTCGTTCTGCGCGCGTCACGGTGTCGCCATCGTGCATGCCATCAACCGTCTCCCGCCAATTCTCGTTCCAGTGCCCGCGCTCGCATATGCAAATATGTAGAGATAGAGAGCGAGAGAGAGTAGTTTAATGCGGTAAGAGCAGAGAGGCTGAAAGGGTTGCACCGCGTGTGGGAGAAACGGGGTGAGGGATTGTAACGGTCGCCGCTGGCCAACTGTGGAAAACGAAAGCTGCGATTAGTAGCGGTCTTCCAGGCCCGGGCTCTACTGTAATGAGAAATGGTCGGCCAGTAAACTGTGTACGCTCTGCGCGCGACGCTTGGTACTTGCTGTGTACATTCGTCGCTTACTCGTGTTTCACTTTCTTTTCTTTTTCTCTTTTCTTTTTCTTTTCTGGAGACATCGAAATGAAAGCTGCATCCCAGTTTCACCGTTCAGCAGTCCGTATAGGGGAAAAAAGACGGCGTTTTGGAAAATCTCGTTTGAGGAGAAATGCCGTTACGCTCGTCTCTCGACTGTGAAGCGGCATCTCCGAGGCCGAGCACGCGCGCGCGCGGAGCCATGTAGGTTATTTATTTATTTTATTTCTTTCTTGTGGGCCCTCGTTGGTAACCACGCGGGGCCTCTTTCCCTCTCCAGCGCAGAAATTAGGCGCGTTCCCGTCCGCGCACGCGCGCTCGGTTAGGCTAACGTCGGCAATAAGGAGCGATTCCCCGCTATCCCGCGCACACATCCCCGGTTCTCGTATACTCTGCGCGTGCTCCGCATATACACCGTGATCTGCTATACACTAACCTAAGAGAGAAAAACGAGCGCCGCAGTTCGTCGGAATCGGGCAACGTAGTAGGTGTGTGTCAGCAGCGCATGTCAAGAAGGGTGCGGCAAGGACTTGCACGTTGTCACGGCCTCCTCAGTGGCGCTAAGGCGGAACACCAGATCAGTTTAGGTTAATGAGTTATTTTTTGAAAGCTCTATTATAATTAACATTGTCATCTTTTATTGATTGATTTGTGAGGTTTAACGTCCCAAAACCAGCTCTGACTATGAGAGACGCCGTAGTGGAGGTCTCCGGAAATTTCGACCACCTGGGATTCTTTAACGTGCACTGACATCGCACAGCACCCGGGCCTCAATATTTCGCCTCCATCGAAATGCAGCCGCCGCGGCCGGGATTCGATCCCGCGACCTTCGGATCAGCAGCCGAGTGCCATATAACCACTAGACCACCGTGGCGGGGCAATAACAAACCAATGTTATATGGCACTCTGCTGCTGATCCGAAGGTCGCGGGATTGAATCCCGGCCGCGGCGGCTGCATTTCGATGGAGGCGAAATGTTGAGGCCCGTGTGCTGTGCGATGTCAGTGCACGTTATAAAGAACCCCAGGTGGTCGAAATTTCCGGAGACCTCCACTACGGCGTCTCTCATAGTCAGAGCTGGTTTTGGGGCGTATAACCCCAGAAATCAATCAATAAATCGTAGGTTTGTTATTTTCAAAAGGAAAAGTCAAGTTCGAATACTGGGAAACTTCGGCAACTGCGTGTCAGCGCGACGGATGTCACGTTAGCTCAGTGACATTTCTTGGAGCTATCCACGTCATTCTCCCACTCCATTTGAGCACGGTGTAATTTTAGTGGTACTGCTATATAGGGGCGGTGTCGCACGCAAGAAAGTGTCTGCTTTCACATTGTGTGCGTCTGCTTTCTTTCGCGTCCTTCCGTCAAGTCTTGCCAGAGCGAACATTCATTAAACAGCACAAATTACTTTTTACCGATAAATAAACTTGTAAGCCGTAGCAAGCGCCGTCGAAATCAGCGATGTCACAAGTAAAAATATATTTCGGGATTTTGCGCGTCAGTAACGCGCGATATGACTGTTAGGCACGCCATATACACGCCGTACAAAATAGATCCGTGCAGTCATGGGCTCCGCATTTATGAATACCGCCTTGAGATTGACCCCGTCGGATTGTGGCCGCCGTTGAAGGCAATCGAATCCGCGTCCTCATCCATTAAACTACCGAAGCGGGTTGTTGCTACACAGTATGAATGGATTTTTTTTTTTTTTTTGGCATTCAAGTCACTGCAAAAAAGATTGCGAAAAGCTGCACTTTTTCTGTCGCCTCGTTACCCCGGTTAACTTTTATGCGCACAACGAAAGGATCACGTGTTTTCCGTGCGTTCTTTTGAGACGCATCAAAAGCTCTCTCGAGTCTAAGAGTTTCTTTTGACCCACGCATTCGGTTTCTCGCATGGCTAAGACTCGTTCATTTATAAAAGTTCACAACGTACCGCACCTGCTGCTACTTGGGCACGCGTGTAAACAGCCTGCGTAGTGTGTCCGCGCTGTTAGCGAACTGGCGGTGTGTTTGCTCGAACACCGGGTGTGCTTGCAGCGTTCTTGCGCAGGAAGAGCGCGGTGGAAAGCAACAGAAAGCAAAGGACAACCTAGACCTGACTCGGAAGTGCGGCACTGCGCTTGGGCAGCACGGATTCTGTCGACCACATCTTTCTTGTTTTTAAAGACGATAGTCTTTCTTGGGATACTTGAACGAAGAAAATCTTGCTCTTTCTGCTTGTCTGCTGTCGGGCGATTCAACCACCCTGCCAAAGTTTAAGCACTTGCCTAACTCCCAGCCATCTTGAACTAGTGGTAGCTGCGTTCATACTTGTGAACACTGTCGATCAAAAAGCAAATATTACGCATATCTGAGGCACAACATCAATACGTATTAGGTGGTGTGTGTTACCTTACTAGAAAATACGCAGATACGTAATTCTAGACACCCTAGTGTTTGTGAGGCTGCGCTAAAAATGCGACGCTATGCACGAAAAAGGCCTCTGGCGACGATCTGGTGCTGCCACCTGGCAGTTGCCCAGGGATTCTGCACAAGCTCATGTTTCCCGACGGCGCTGCCAGATCGCGTCCATATCTCACGCAGCATAGTACGGCCGGCGGAAGACTATCGTCTTTCGACGACGTTTGCAGCGAAGCACGCAGATATGCGGCCAATTTTTTCTTTCTTTCTTTTCCTTTTTTTTTTCTTGCATTTGAATTGGCAACCGTCGGGAGCTCTTTGCGATTAAGTAAGGATATAGTCGTGGACCTGGTAAGAGAGAAACGACGGACCGTAAGTGGTCGTGCGAGGGGATAGGGTTTCGACTGTGTCGAAGGGTCAGTCATGTCCTGTCTATGCGTACACTATGAAACAGCAAGATAACTGTTGTCATTGGGGCCGTGTTTGTCAAAACTCCTATGTTTCCTTCATTTGACCCTATAACTACAATGTCCAAACAGTGTCCCACGCCAAGAGCAATTACAACAGCTTGTGCATTTTTATTTCTGGCTACAGATGTAGTGTTCGTACAAGAGAAAACAGTAAAATGATATTTCGGTTGTATTTCCGGTATTGCACCCATTCATTCATCCTATAATCATCCGTTTGCTGAACTATACGCTCGAAAGAAAACCTTCTACAGCTCCTCAGAAGTTTTGCACCTTTGCAAGTCCTTTAAACATTCACTCAAAGAAATTTTTTTAGGGGCGAAGCTCCTTAGGGCGTGGGTCTGTACATCCCATGGTGTTCGTTGGTGATGTACGTAGCCACCTCTACTTTTATGAAAAAAAAAATTCCGAAAGTTGTGTCCTCTGCCTGGATTCGAACCCAGGCTCTCGGCGTGGCAGTCGAGCGTTCTACCACTGAGCTACGCCTGTTTTTTTTTTTTTCTTTATTGCATGGAAATATTTCCGTAAATGCGTTTGAACTGTACTATACAGTTGCACACATATTAATATTAAGCAAAAGAAGGTTTAAACTGTACTATACAGTTGCACACATATTAACAGTCTAGCATAAAAAACACAACTTTGCACTTTTAAACTCATAGACTCCTCAAAAGTCAGGCAAACAGACACAAGCGTCCAGAAGCGAAAGACAGTCCGGAACAGGATCAAAAGTCTCAACCACACTGCGTACTTGGGCAACCTCTTCTCGGAACACAGACTTCGTCGAGCGAGGTGGTTCAGCATGCCTGTCAATCATGCGGCTCCTCCAGAGGGCATAAAGTCCTAACAGCATGACCATATCATACGGCGTGTTACTGCTGCTCTTTCTGAACGGGAGGAACCTAATACCGTGAGGTGTGAGGGGAAGTTCTTTTCTTATCGTCCGCTTGAGAATGTCCCAGAAATAAAATGCATCTTGACAAACAATAAGCTACGCCTGTGGTTGAAAAATTATCGCTAAAAGACCTAAACAGGTATAATGTCTCCCGCGGAATCGCATTAACAAACGTAATGTTACGTTGAAAAATAGTAATACACCGCTACACGACGCGAAAATGGATTGTATAACGAGGTCGAGGCATCATTTGAAAGAACACAGAGCTGCGTGCTTTGTAGCTTTGAACCCATTACGGAGGCACTGGTAATTATGGCGTAGTGGGTACTTCCCTACTTGGCAAAATGATAAGTTATGGCGCAGGAGATACCTACCACTTCTACTTGCACTAGTTTCCTCAAGCGTTTAAAATGGCCTCTAAGAAAGTAGCTCCTCCTGCTTACGCTGTCACTGTCCTGCAGTTCCGCGCAGGCCTGGCTCTAGCACAGCATATCCCCCTTAAACGCGAGATCCCAGCGTACGAATACAGTGTTTCTCACGCCTTTACATGATGATCGACTGGGCGATTTACGCGAAAGATTCACGGTTTACCGATGATTCCCTCCGGAGCTTCGCCCACTCATCATCATTCACCCCGTGGATATGCTGTGATTTTTTTTTTCCCCTATATATGTGCGGCTAGTGAACACAGAGGCATAATCTCAGTATGCAAGCCTAAGTGTGTTTTTTTTTTTTGTTGTATTCTTTCTGCCGGTCCTTCTATTCTTTTTTCTTGTTCCCCGATGTTATATGGCACCATCGGTCGTTTCCCATTAAACGTCATAACTATTTAACCTGAACTGATGGAAACGGCGTACGCCGAATGCAGCTACACATCGGAGGTCCTGATGCATTTCGCCCTCCAGCGGTTCGTGGCGCTCGGTCCTGCCTCATCTTGTTTCTCTTTAATCGTTTCATTTCGCTGCCGTGATGTCCTGTGTGAAAGCATTCGCTGAGACACGTGGTGCCTTGGGGGTTTTCTGGGTGAAATGAACCATAGCTATATACTTCATTCGCGGTGGCGGGGCCAAATCCTCTTTATGCCGCTCGCCTATTATTTTTTTCTGTTTTTGTTTACGTCTGTGGTGATCTGAACGCGTTCGTGGAGCATTTCTTAATACCTCGTCCTAAGCCGGGAGCTTAGTAAGTCTTAGCCAACGTCTTATCTAACGAGAGGCTGCGGCCGGCAGAGTCGATCCCATCTTTCCAGGGTGGTGTGGTAGAAGCAAAAGCGCGGTCGTTAAGCGCGGATTACGTACGTCTCCGAGCGAATGGCGTGTGACCCTTTTCGGTGACGTATTCGTCAGCCTGGGTTCCCCCTCCTCTATCTCTTTAGGTCTTTCATTGCTTCCTTCATTTGCTCGTAACTCCCTTTGGCCCTTTCGTCTATTTACTCCTATCTCTCCTCTTTGTTTCATTCCTTATCTCTCCTCTCTCCCCGTGTCCCCCCCTTTCTTTCACTCCTACCACTTGTCTCAGCCTCTCTCTCGTTCGTACGTACGTTCTCGCGTCGAATGACTGTTGCCTCTTGATAACAGTAACTCTTCTTCAGCACCCGAAGTGGCGCTTCGGGAAAGCAGCCTCTGCAGTTTTCAGACGGCTCAATCGGGTGTGCTGTTTAAGTAGTGCGTTTCTTTGGTTTGGAGGCGCCATTTCGAGAGGAGAGGGGAGGGGACATGGAAACAGTGTTGCAGTAGCCGTATGGGCAATCAGATTACGCTTCCACTCATTTTTCTACTCGCTGTCATTCATATAATTCGAAGTCGACGCTTACAAAAAGGCAGGCCCATGCGATGTCCGTGCAAAGAAAAAGAGAAAAAAAGAACAGTAAAAGAAAAGGAAAGCGGGATTTGATTACGCTGTGATACGATTTAATTTGATTCGATTATTATTTGGTTTCAACTCGCGGATGCTTTCTACATACACCATTGCCCATTTTGTTCGGGTCATGCGTGGCTCGTTCGATGTCTGGCAGACCGGTCGAGGATAACGGGAATCTCATTTCTGGCCCGTCGATAAGAAAGCACGGGGTTGGCATGCTGCGCAACCGTTATTCTTGCGGACCTTTCTCGTACAGTTATGGACAAACCGCCCGGCGGATTGATATCGCAGTCCCGCCATGGCAGCAGCAGCAACAGCAGCAGGAAGATCACTTGTGCCTGCAGAGCCTCTATCGAAGCTTCAATGCCACGATCGGTACCGGCGAGGACGCGCCTCTCACGGCGTTGCGAAAGTTGTGAAACAAAACGGTCGGGCTGTACGTTGTATACAGGATCGATGGGCCGCACAGCGCGGCCTTTTTATCTCTCTCGCTGCCGAGCTTCGTCCGATCCGAGACGGAGGCGTGCGAAGGTAACCAATCACCCTGACGTCGATATACCACTGTGACGTTTCTGTGTGTGCTACCCTTTTTGCGTTGCAGCAATAGCTCTTGTGGGCTCTTACAGTTGCTTCGATATCCGCCGGATTCACCTGCGCCGTCAGCGGCCGTCGCGCTCTCTCTCTCTCTCTCTCATATATATATATATATATATATATATATATATATATATATATATATATATATATATATATATATATATATGTGTGTGTGTGTGTGTGCGTGTGCGCGCGCGCGCGCGCGCGCGAATGAAAATCGATGGATCCGGTGTAATATGTGTTTGAGGAAGAGGGTGACAAACGTTCGAAACACAAATTCTTTACTAACGTTTCGGCAGGTGGGCCTGCCGAAACGTTAGTAAAAATTTGTGTTTCGAACGTTTGTCACCCTCTTCCTCAAACACACACACACACACACACACACACACACACACACACACACACAACACACACACATATATATATATATATATATATATATATATATATATATATATATATATATATATATATATATATATATATATATATATATATATATATGCGCATGCGAGGATAGGTTGTTACAAAGAGAGGAGGAGGAGTGAAGAATATGGGACATGGTCGCAGGGCAAGTACAAGCATGAAAAGGACAGCAGTAGAGAAAGGAAACAATGAAAAGCGGATTGCATGTGTATCGCACTAGTCAGCTAGTCCACTTCGCAGACAGTGGTTGTCTTGGCCATGTAAGAGACGAAGCGAATGCGCTTTTGTATTTCGGGAAACGACTGGCTCGTGCCAATGCCTTCGACCGTCGTGCGAACCCAGAAGTTGTTTGTACGAAGTCGTTTTACGAAGGATGGGACATATAAACAAAGGGGAGAAAAATGTCCGCGATGTCTCACGAGTGTTCGAGCTCCTCGGGAAGCAACGATTGCTGGCCGAAGATTTTGCCTACCAGCTGGACACACTTTGCTAGCGGCAGGGGGTAGGACAGCCGGCTCGCCGCCGCTTGTTGTATGATTCACCACTCATAAACCGACGCATATGTTCGGGAGTTCAAATCGGACTTGTAGTAAGAAAGGAAAGGGAGGATCGAAAGAACGAAAATACGAAAAAATCACAGCATATCCACGGGGTGAATGATGATGAGTGGGCGAAGCTCCGGGGGGAATCATCGGTAAACCGTGAATCTTCCGTGTAATTCGCCCAGTCGATCATCATGTAAAGACGTGAGAAACACTGTGTGTATACATACAAATCAACTTTTATTTGTTCTTAGACGATGGATGGCTTGCATTCTAGAAACATTCTAGTAAGTAGTTACATTCTAGTAAGGGGGAGAGGCCACAGCGTCTTACGCAGCCCCTTACACGGGCCGGAACGCGCACCGCGTTTGCCGACGCCATCACATGACTGCTGAGAGACTATAAGGCGGAGAGGCCACAGCGTCTTACACCAGCTTCTTACACGGGCCGTAACGCGCTAGCACAAACGCGTTAGAAACGCGCAGTCTTTAGTTAATGTTGGGTATTTAGTGTCATCGTGGTGCATGTGTCCATGTGCGCTTCGTGGCGTAGTGGCTAGCCCCGCGCGTTCGGAAGCGAGGGGGTCCCTGGTTCGATTCCGCGCTTCGGACACAACGTTCGGAATTTTTTCTCATGGTCCACCAAGCGCGATCCGACACGTACGGCGACCATCCAGGTGAATGAGAGGAGCGCTCCCGGCGCAGCTCGCGCAGCAGCCAATCGGAGAGCAGCGGCACCTCCAACGCCATCCATTCACCCAACCGCCATATTGCACACGATGGATGGATGGATGGATATTAGGAGCGTCCCCTTTATAACGGGGCGGTGGCCGGGCCACCAAGCTCTAGCTTTATTTCTTTTTCGTTTACAACCATTTCTTTTCCCGAATCACACAAATTTTCACAACTAATTTTTTACTTCGTCTATTTATTTTATCTATTAACGTTCCTCTGTGATGAAACAATCTTACCCGAACTACCTTTCGCTTTTGTTTGCTCCATACTTTTGCGCCACCAATGCTCTAAGCGCCTTTTACTTATATATATAGCCGGCATGTTCAGCTTTCCCCTGTTACTCCTGAAACCCATGGCCTCCTGTAGGGTAGTGTCCACAGCTACACTCTATGGGACAGCGCCATCTAGGAAACTAGACGAGAAATGGCGATGACGACACAGAACGCGTACAGCGCCATCTAGTATATCGTCACCCAACTGCAGTTTGCATGCATCTCTATGGGACAGCGCCATCTATTGTATGCTAAGGGAGACGCTACTGACTACGCAGGATGCATCGACAACCGAGAACCACCCAGGTGATGCCATAAGGAGCTTCGCCCCTAAAAAATATCCAAAGCAGTTCCAGTGTGGAGCAGTGATTCGCGCCCGTGTTTTCTTTTAGGGGCGAAGCTCCTTAAGGCGTGGGTCGTTCGTCCCTTGTAGTCGTAACCACCTCGTTCTAGGATTGCGCTCGATAGCTCGCGCGCCGGGAGGCTCGCGCTCGCCCTCGGCGCGTTCCTCCCGGCGCGCGAGCTCTCTCACTCTTCCATCTGCTGTCTTGTGTGAGAGAGACAGAAAGAGAGAGAGAGAGCGAAAGACTGTCCGTTTCTAACGATGATGATGGGTTTGTGCTAGCGCGTTACGGCGCGTGTAAGAAGCTGTGGCCTCTCCGCCTTATACTCTTTCAGCAGTCATGTGATGGCGTCGGCAAACGCGGTGCGCGTTCCGGCCTGTGTAAGGGGCTGCGTAAGACGCTGTGGCCTCTCCCCCCTTACTAGAGTGTACTGCATGTTTCTAAGGCGTTTGTGCTAGCGTCCCCTTAAACGCGAGATCCCAGCGTTCGAATAGAGTGTTTCTCACGTCTTTACATGATGATCGACTGGGCGAATTACACGGAAGATTAACGGTTTACCGGTGATTCACTCCGGAGCTTCGCCCACTCATCATCATTCACCCCGTGGATATGCTGTGAATTTTTTTGTTTCTCTTGTGCTTATTGTCGGCGTTTTTTAATTGTTATCGCTTAATGTGATCTCATTGTGAACCTGATTACCCTTAATGTGTATCTTTTACTTTGTTATACTAATCTGGTTTATGTTAACCAAATTTAGTACGATCCATTTTAACCGGCTTTCGACAGTTGTTAGCATGTTTTGGCCCTGTTTTCAACTGCTGTTTTGTGAGCATGACATAGACATGAGACGTTACACACCGACAGACGGGCTTCCTAAGGTGCTCCGCACTTGAAGTTGGTAGGCTGCCCTGGCCCTTGACTTAAGCGTCTCTTTGTGGTACTCGCACGACACGCAGACGCTGTGCGCTTTGCCGTTTCTCGCGCCGTCATTTAATTTTCATTGATTATCATGATGATTACATGCCTTTTTAGTATAGGATACCTATGTTCTCGTAGCATATGTATTATATACAATTCTCACCATGTCCTCTTTCGTACATTTTATTTCTTTAATGTTTTAATTTGGTAACGCACTTTTGTAACACGATTTTAAGCCGAGGCGAAAGAGAGGTGCTGTGCGAGTAGCAGGAGTCACTCGGTGCTCATTCCACTAAAACGCAAAAGGCGTGTGTCTCGCTTCGCTTCACCGCCTTCACTAGTAAGCGTCACCTTGATAAACGACACTCGATATTTCGAATGTGAATTAATTGCCTCGGAAGGTTGAGCCCCTGGGGCTACTTTAATGCGATCACTTCTGGTTCGCTTTTTGTTGTTGTCTAAAGTTGTAGCGCTGGTATAGCGGCAGCCCAGCAGCGTAGAACGGCAGCCCCAGTAGCGTAGTGACGGCAGTGCCGGTAGCATTAGCCCTGAATTATCGATGTTATATTGACTTTATGTAAAAATATGGTGCAGTGGGCGATGGAACGAAAAACAATGGGCGTTACACTAAGATATAGGAAGACAGCCGAGTGGGTCAGAGAACAGACGGGAGTCGCCGACATAATGAACGATGTTAAGAAACAATGGACATGGGCAGGCCACGTGATGAGAAGGCGAGATAACCGATGGACAGTTAGAACGACGGAATGGATACCAAGAGAGGGTAAGCGTAGCTGCGGACGACAGAGAGAAAGATGAGGGGACGAAATCAAGAAATTCGCAGGCGTCAAATGGCATCAGCTCGCGCAGGACAGGCAAGAATGGAGAGGATTGGGAGAGGCCTTCTTCTTGCAGTGGACATAAGAGATGATGATGACGATGAGAGCAAAACATGACTGACTTTTTTCATCATCGTAACGTATTATCTTCCCGTGTAAATCATCCTCATCCGTATATATCATCAGCAGCAGAAGCAGCCGCACGACTTCGTCGCCGTGGCAGCCGAATCTCGGCTAGAAGCTGATCATGTTCGTTGAAGCGCCCGGAAGAACACAATGTTAGTGTATACCGACCGCAAGGAACAATGTTAATGGTATACCGGCCTCAAGGAACAATGTTATAACAGAAATTTTATCTTTCCTCGTTTTTTTTTCTTTTATAGTTTCTATCTATTTACATCAGGTGTTGTCATTTCGAATTTTTGTTGCTTTGTTACTGGTTAGATTGTCTTTTATTTACCCCCTTGCTTATCACCTACAGTGCGACCAAACCCACTCGTGGGTATACATGAGCCGATTATTTCTAGATAATGACAAAAACAAACGCTGCACAGCGGTTCCTTGCAAGTATACGTGTTTTCACGGTATGGCTCTTATTCGGCATATCCGGATACCGACCCAAACGATATGACCGTCTGCTCAGTAAGGTCGTACCGACCGAGTACTGGGTCATCGGCGAGCGACGAGTGCCGTGAATGCTGAATTGGACCATCCCCCAATGGGAGAGGAGTAGTGTGGCTTCCGGAGCGCGTGGGCTCGCCGGAACATCGAGGAATTCCCGAAGCCGAAGTTTACTGGTTCTTTGATCAGTGCTGTACATGGAGTCGCGCACTGGTTTCCCGTATACGGCCGCAACCAAAGGGGCCAGTCTGCAAAGGCACGCAGCGCACTGGCTTCGCTTGCACCAGTCCGTTCCCTGGTCGCGTAAGGATTCGCCCGCAGTGCACGCTATGCAGAGCTGACCTTTCGTTCCTTTGTAACTACGGAACACTTACGGAGCTTCCGTTTTAACCCTGCCTTTACAGTATATGCGTGGTGCACTGCGTCACAGGGAACAACTTGAGTCGTGTCTGACTCGTGCCCACGTCATAGAAGCCTTTTCTCTGTTGTTTGTCCCAGACAGGAAGACCCATTAGAGCGTTTTTGTTTCGTTGTTAGTAACGTTTAGGAAACAGGATTATACGGAGAGTGCCTTTTTTTTTTCCCCTGTGTGCACGCTTCTTGCTGCAAAAACGCAATATCAAGCTCGCGGAATAAGTGCGCTCGCCCACACATAGCGCGTGTGCTGAAAGAATCGTGCTTCACTTATTACTCCGCAAGGCTTCCAGGAATGTAGAGGCCGGTTCCGGGCATTAGGCTGCAGTATTTAGGGAAAGTGCAGTTTCTCAATGGCGATATAACGTCGTGGAATATATATCCGGGAAACGGGAAAGTGCTCTAACGCTTGCTTCTTGCAGCGATATATAGACTAGACGTTGACCATGATTTGTCGCGTCTGTTCTCTTTCTTTCCCTTTCTCGTTTTTTTTTTTTACCTTTCCCGCTCCGTAAGAAGGTTGGAAGATGGCAAACCAGATTGCGTTAGTTCGCGTAGACGACGAAAGAAGGAGCTAAGTGCGCGTGCAAGAACTGAGAAAGCATGCAGTGATATTTTGCTCAGAGATAGTTCGGAGGGAAGGGATGAACTCCTCCGCATTTCGTTAAAGTTGAGATAAGGGTTGGCGTGTAAGCCAGAGCTCGTTTGTCCCTTTTCATCTCTTCCGCTGCACTTCGCGTTCTCGATAACGTGCGCGTATAGAGGTAGGCAGCTGTCGATTTTTTTTAGCGCAGCCTAGTACCGATATTTATACGACATCCTAACAGGAATATACGCTATAAGGACACCTTCCAATAGATGGTCCTCCGGATTTTCACGCGACTCATCAAACTACCGGAATCTGGCGACATGCGCTCTCTCTCTCTCTCTCTCTCTCTCTCTCTCTCTCTCTCTCTCTCTCTCTCTCTCTCTCTCTCTCTCTCTCTCTCTCTCTCCTTTTTTTTTGTTCTCTTTCTTCATGGTGCTGGAGAGACGTTAGATGATTAATAACGGGCTGGAGTGATCGAAAGAGAGGCCGCTGCGATACGGAATCGCCTCACTTATAACTATACATTAACACCGGTACCTCATAATTTGTTTGTGATTTGGGCACGCTTAGCGCGGCGCGCCGTCATCGATTTTCCTTAAGCGTGCCCTGGCGATCGCTCATTATTAAGCGCTCACTGTGTAGCTTTCGACGCGCTCCCGTTTTTCTTTTTTTTTTCCGTGATCCGATTACGAAGCATCTCGACGCTGCCTTGTTTACTTAGCAGTATATCATCGATAGTGCTTGTGTAAGCTTTTGCTGTCCACCACTTAATCGTTGATAGGATTAAAAAAGGAAAGCTTCGAGATGGAGCTCATATTTCACGCACTCAGCGTCCGTGCGCCCAAGCAGCACGGCACGTCTTCAGTTTAGGTTTACATCCGCGAGACCTGGCGGCCCTGCTGTCCGCTGCGGGCATCTACGACAAAATCAGGTCGTGGTAGTAATTAATGGTGATGGTAGTGAACTGTCTACGTATACGATAAGGCTCGTTAAATTTGGCGCGGCCATTATACACTCTCTGAGCGTCGCTTGCAGTGTTGCAGTGCCACCGATTCACGATATACCGGGCATCGTCAACAAGCCGTGGTGTCACTCACCTGTGATAACGTGGTTGAGTAGTCTGGATACCCTTTACCTCAGTCTTCGTGCCGCTCTTTCTTTCTTTCTTTCTTTCTTTCTTTCTTTCTTTCTTTCTTTCTTTCTTTCTTTCTTTCTTTCTTTCTTTCTTTCCTTCCTTCCTTCCTTCCTTCTTTCTTTCTTGTCTTTTCTTCTCTTTCCCTTTCTTTTCTTTTTCTTGCATAGTCACACATTCTCTTTCGACACTATAGGAGGATACATGATATGTTTTGGCGGTCTCTTGCAGTTGTGAACGTAAAATGCTGCTCTCGCATTCATGCAGGCGAAAGAAATAGGCCTTGAAGCGCAGGGGCCATGTGCCATAAACTGCAGAAAGCGTGAATTGGCGACATCACTTTTCTTTCTTTGTTTTGTATTTATTTTATTTCTTTTCGTGGCTGTTCTCGCTCATTCATGCGTAAACTGCGAAAAGGGAATCGCTGTTGCAAGCGCGGGCGCCACGTCTATAGCCTCATTAAAACATTACAGCGAACGGCGTTATCCTTAACATAAAAAAATCACAAGACTTTAGGTATACGTTTTCTTTGTGCGTCCGTGGTGAAGGCTCCGTGCGCCAGAACTGTTAACACTGCGCACGATGATCAAAGCGCCGCATATGCTCAACGGCGTTTGATGATCGTTGCTGTGCAGTAGAGGAAATCTGCGCATGCGCTCGCAAGTCTGTCGCTGTCGCGTTCGTTCTCCGCGCAGCGGGCCTCTGCAGTTTGTCAGCTCGCTCGACAACGGCGCTTTGATGCGAGAACCATGTTCGGCTTACTTTTGATCCGCGCGCAGCCGTTCCGGGTTTTAATAAAGCTTGAGCGAAAAAAAAAAGTAGGCCTTTCTTCTTCGCGATACAATAAGAAAGAGCTCATAGCGCCTCGCGTACGCGCAATTAATGAAGAAAGCACGCCGCACAGCTTCAATGTTTATGGCTTATCGGCAAACACACGACAGACTGAGGAAAAAAGTAATCCCGTTAGCGTCTCGCGCATTAAGGCCATATGCCTAATTAATTAGCTTGCGAGCTTTCTTCGGGCGCTTTCGCGGTAGCGGCAAGCAAGATGCGGTACGGTCGGGGTAAAAGCACAACAGGATATTTCGCCGAGAATGCGAAAGAAAGCAAACTGCCGATGGCATATTGCGCTACGAAAGTAATTCTTTTAAGTATCCATGGCTGGAAAGAAAGGGAAACTTTCGGGGCTTTTACTTGCCAGAATCACGATCTGGTTATGAAACAGGCCGGATTAATTTTGGTCGTCGTGGGTTCTTTGACAAGCTCAGGTCTATGTAGACGAGGCCTTTTTTGATCTCTTACAGGATCGGGTTTGTTTACTGTACTGATGAATAACTAACCCAATGTTGCGCTTGCTGCAGAAGTGGTGCTGAGGGTTTCGCTGATTATAACGATTATGATTGTCATCTGTATAGAGCGCCTATACACTCACACAAAGGGTGCATACGAGGAACCCGACTGCAGTAGTTAAGCGTGCAGTTAAGCATAAGCACAGTAATTATTCTATAGACAGGAAAGAAAATTCCGGTAGAGCTCAGGTTTTTGTGCATGAAGGCGCTTGTTTGAATGGAAATGTCGGTGTTATTGCAGCGACTTTTAGCCTGTTGTAGCCAAGATTTTGCCAACATACGGCAATACTAGACATTTATTAATACGAGTCCGTGGGGGGATAGCCACCAATAGCCATGATTCAGCCCACGTCTGCTGTAACATTAGGCGTCACTTGTGTCACTAGTGAAGGCGTCAACTCATCGCCTTCACTAATTTCCTGCATGCTAATCTAGACTACGGTTTTTTAACAGATTGTATATTTCTTGACTTTTCCAAAGCATTCGACAAAGTGAACCATGCACTGCTTCTTCATAAATTAAGCGTTCTTAATATCGACTCGGGTGTAATAAACTGGATTCGCGCCTTTCTGACATCACGTGCGCAATTTGTAACCACTAACGACGCTAACTCCTCATTGGTCCCTGTTGATTCCGGTGTCCCGCAGGGGTCTGTGCTTGGACCCTTACTATTCCTAATCTATATTAATGACCTGCCTACTAACGTCTCCTCGAAAATATGCCTGTTTGCAGACGATTGCGTCTTGTATAGAAAAGTAACGGATGCCGCAGACATTTCACTAATTCAGGAAGATCTTAATAACTTAACTAAGTGGTGTCAAATATGGCGGATGGAATTAAACGTTAAAAAATGTAAAAGTATGAGGATTTCCCGTACTGAAGTGACCCCCCCTACTTATACACTTAATAACATTCCACTAGAATGCGTAACATCATACAAATACTTGGGTGTTCATATTACCAATAACCTATCATGGAAAACTCATATTGATCACATAGCCACCAAGGCCACTGGCACATTAGGATACTTTCGCCGGAAGTTTTCTCAAGCACCATCATCATTAAAACTACTACTGTACACAACTTTCATTCGTCCGAAGCTTGAGTGTGCATCATCAGTATGGGACACCGGATATGAGAACCACATAAAATTACTAGAAAAAATACAAAATCGCTCAGTCCGTTTCATTCTAAACAATTACCAAAGAACTGCGAGTGTTACTAACATGAAAGGCATCCTACACCTTCCATCGCTATCACACCGCAGAAAACTGTCTCGACTCTGTCTTTTCCATAAAATCTACTACCACAACTCATATTTACATTCTATATTCATTCAGCCGCCGCCGTACATTTCATCTCGCATCGACCATCGCCAAAAAGTAAACATTCCACACAGCAACACCGTCGGTTTTTCACATTCATTTCTCCCCAATACGACCAGAGATTGGAACAATCTACCTGGATCACTCACAAGCATAACTAACACCAATAACTTCAAAATCACACTTCAGAGTTTCATTTCAAGTTAACATCGCCCAGTGTTTATTTTACAACTTTGATTGTTGTGTATGCTTTTGCTATGTTTTTGTAATTTTGTCTTACGAATGTTACTTTTTTGCACATTATGTTTTACCATTATATGGTTTCTAGGGTTTAACGTCCCAATAACAGCTATGATTATGAGAGAGGCCTTAGAGGAGCGCCCCGGAAATTTCGGCCACCTGAGGTTCTTTAACTTCCGCTGACACCTCACACTACACTGGCCTCAACATTTCCCATCCATCGAAATGTAGCTGCCGCGGCCAGGATTCAATCCCGCGACCTTCGGTTTAGCAGCCGAGCGCCATAGCACACACCACCGTGGCGGGACAAAATGCCATAAGTAGGCTATACGGAAACATACATGATCTCGAATAGAGAAGCTATAGAGAAGCTGGAAGAGGCTGTTGTGCGCAGCAAAGAAGACAATTACAGTGCTCACGGCATGAAAGGGGACATGTAAACATTGAATTAAACACACTTTTTAAAATGTGCAATTGCTCGCTGTGACCGCATCACGTAGCTGCGAATCCGGCCTCTGAAGGTTGTGTTCTTTCTTGCGCAAGTGTACCAACCAATATTACACCGATGGCACACGAATTTAAGATTGTAGAAACAAAAGTATGTGCATTACTTAGCCCTAACTTTTCCCATTTCAATCCGTGAGTACCGTACATTCCTGGTAGCATCGTCGTCTTTTTCTTTTCTTTTTTTTTTTCCTGTCCACGTTCGAGGGTTCGGGCGTTCTCATTTGCGGGCGTCGCCTCGCGTCTCTCCCCGCAAAACGTCAGCACGCGTGACCACGACTCCGCGATCGCCGGGCCGAACAGGAAGGAAGGAAAAAATAGAGAGGGAAAGGCAGGGAGGTTAACCAGTGTAGGACAACCGGTATGCTACCCTGCACGAGGGGAAGGGGACGGGGGAGATTGAAAGGTGAAAGGAAAGAGGAAGAGAGAGAGAGAGGGTGCACATATAGCACATTGTCAGAGTCAGTGGCACCTGCATGGTACGTGACATCACACATCGCTGTTAAAGTCGTTTGTGCAAGTCCGTCGTCTTTAAAAAGTGCAGCAGCGCCTTTGTCAACTTCATTTGCAATGTCTTGTGTGGCCGACACTGCAGAATGGCATCAACCGACATCCGTCGCAGGCCAAGGGGAGCAAGAGTGGACGCCAATGTTTGCCTCTGTATGTCATAGCGAGGACAGTCGCATATGATGTGTTGAAGCGTCTCTTCACGTCGACAGGTGTCACAAAGAGGGCTGTCGGCCATTCCGATCATAAAAGAATAAGAGTTCGTAAAAGCCACTCTTAACCACAAACGATAAAGCAGGGTGGCCTCTGCTCGGCGGAGTTTTGGTGGCAATCGAAAATGTCGCAAAGACGGAAGGTGGTGTTGTCGACTGTTATGAGTTGTTTGGCTGCTTGAGGCACTCCACACCGAGAGCGTAATCTCCTGTGCAATCGCTTGAAGTTGCCTGGCAGCGTCGGACCTTGAGAAAGGTATGGGCTCAACTTTGGTGCCTTCAAGTGCGGACTTGGCGGCCTTGTCAGCATATTCATTTCCAATGACGCCGCAGTGACTGGGGAGCCACTGAAACGTCACGTGGTGTCCCTTCTCATGTGATGCATGGAGAAGAGATCTGATCTCCAACACCAGTTGCTCGTATGGTCCGCGCCGCAGGGCTGCCAGCAAGGACTGTAAGGCCGCCTTTGAGTCGCTAAAGATTGACCATTGTCGGGGTGGTTCCTCATTTACTACACAAAGGGCAGCACGCAGAGCAGCAAGTTCCGCAGCTGTCGATGTCGTCGGGTGGTCGGTCTTAAAACTGATGGTGGAAGCTTTCGCTGGTACAACCACCGCTCCGGACGAACACTGGAGGTTCGAAGACCCATCCGTATAATATGCACTTTGTCGGCATACCTCTCGTGTAGGAAGAAGTAGAGATAATTGTTGCAGAGCAACTGATGACAGCTCAGCTTTTTTTTCTGATTCCTGGCACACCAAGGTGTACTGTAGGTTGAATGTATATCAGCTTTCCAGCACCTAAAAATGCCTTTTCGCGTTCATCGAGTACATGTTTTGCTTAAATGAGCTGTTCATACGGAGGAAAACAAGAAGCACTTAGCGTGGCGATATTAACTTCAACAGTCGCATAGCGCGCTAGTTATGTTTTTTATGTTATAAACGATAGTTTATAACGCCTATATATGCCTAAATGACAGTATTTAGGGCCTATTATAGGCGCCTAAAACTTTGTTTTTTCGTGCCTGGACTTCCGGTCTCTAGTTATGAGAGAGGCCTTAGAGGAGCGCCCCGGAAATTTCGACCACCTGGGGTTCTTTAACTTCCGCTGACACCTCACAGTACACTGGCCTCAACAGTTCCCATCCATCGAAATGTAGCTGCCGCGGCCAGGATCAATCCCGCGACCTTCAGTTTAGCAGCCGAGCTCCGTAGCCACCACACCACCGCGGCGGGACAAAATGCCATAAGTAGGCTATTACGCAAACATATATGATCTCGAATAGAGAAGCTGGAGAAGCTGGAAGAGGCTGCTTGTGCACAACAGAGAAGACAATTACAGTGCTCACGGCATGAAAGGGGACATGTAAACATTGAATCAAACCAAGTTTTTAAAATGTGCAATTTCTCGCTGTGACCGCATCACGTAGATGCGAATCCGGCCTCTGAAGGTTGTGTTCTTTCTTGTGCAAGTGTACGAACCAATATTACACCGATAATACACGAATTTAAGATTGCAGAAACAAAAAAGTATGTGCACTACTTAGCTCTGACTTTTCCCATTTCAATCCGTGAGTACCGTACATTCCTGGTAGCATTGTCGTTTTTTTTTTTTTGTTTTTTTTTTCCTGTCCACGTTCGAGGGTTCGGGCGTTCTCATTTGTGGGCGTCGCCTCGCGTCTCCCCCCGCAAAGCGTCAGCACGCGTGACCACGACTCGGCGATCGCCGGGCCGAACAGGGATGTGTAATATAAAGGGGCGGCCAGGGCGGCTCGGCACTGAGCCACCCTGTGGCTGCCGCTCGTCCATTCGAGAGTGCGCAGCTCTCGGAACAATGCCGGAGCGGAGCATTGAGCAGCTGCTGCGCGTGGTGCCTTGCTGTCGCAAACAGTACTCGGGCTCGCCTATCCGAGGCGTCTTTCGCGCTCCATTTCATTATGCACGTTACCCTACACTCGGTGCTTTCTCTGCACACATCGTGTGCAGGGTTCCTTTTTCAGCTTCCTTTTTGTGTTTTATACGGTCCACGTGCTATGGATTCTCTCAATGTGTGTCTCCTATTAGTGCTTCTTAATGCCTTCTAACAATGCCCGGAAAAAGGACCTGCTCATCTGCTGTTGCTTGTGTCTCCAGGGAGCTGGCCGTTTCGTCTCTCAAATGAACGGGATCGCGTTCCTTCTTTTCTGTTAAGCGCCATTTTGTCTCCCTTCATACTCTCGCATATTTTTTTTTATTTTTTTCTGTGTCTTCCCTTCTTGTCGGGTCGACTTCGACGCAAGAGGATTTAGTTTCGGAAACGCGCTGCAATTAGAGCCTCGCCTTTCTGTGATGATTCCTCGCGAAAATAAAAAAATCGCGAAAAAAATTTTTTACCGGCCTTCCCGGCTGTAAGTTATCTGCTCGAGTAATTGTCGTGAAGGAGATGGACCAGACGTATCGATTGCCAGCTCATATTGCCGTACTGACACACCGCCCCGAAGCTGCCTAAACCAACGAGCCAACCTTCTAATAAATTGCCGTAGAAGTGTCGTGTTTTCAGCCCCTAGCGAGCGGAAAACAAAGGAAGAAATTATATGTGGCAAAAGGAAAATAAATATTAAATATGCTACCCTGCACTTAGCAAGGATTAAAAAGAAACAGAAAGGCGAAAGAAGCAATAAATAAATAAATAAATAAATAAATAAATAAATAAATAAATAAATAAATAAATAAATCCCAACCCGTGGTACGTTAAAGCACTCGCAGTAATAACATTCTGCAGTTTCATGTCCGGAAACTGTGGTATGTTCACAAGGCGTGCCGTTTGCGGATGACCCTGGGTTAACATGAATATAAATCTAAGCACATTTACTGTCTTCGTCAAATGGGACAGCCGCTGCAGGGAACCGAACCCGCATCCTGGGAAGTTAGCACAACACCTTAACCGATAATCTAACACGCACGGTGGGTAAGAGGCGAAAGAAAGGAAATGTGGGGAGGTCAACATAACGTGCATCCGGACGGCTGCTCTGAGGAAATTTGGATTAAAGACACGCTACGCACTCGCGCTCGCTGACCGGGCTCTTACGTAGCGCTAAGGCTCATTTGGTCCGACTCTATGTTACTTTTGGTCGTGAGCATACCACTGATGTGGCCGTCCTTGGAGGCACAAGTTTGTGCTGGTCACTTACGTGTATGGGAAGAGAGAGAGACAGAAATCAGTGGAAGGACTAAGAGTCGCTACACAACCCCAATTCGCTCCTGTTTCCTGCACTCTTCTGTAGTTGAACTGTTTGACAGAAGAGGAATTTTCGACCCAGAAACTCGGGTCAGTCTTTTGCGGCACTAAGGGCCATAACGAAAGGACACGAGTTGAGTGGTGCAGGGAAAAGCAGCAGCTCCCTGTACGGGAATTTCCCGTGTGGCTCCCTAAATGCTTCCTCTAAACAAGTTAGGAACGCAAGATGGGCTACGGGTCCCATCAGACACAGCTACATATACAACAGTCTTGCCGCAGCAAACCAGGTGGCCGAGCCTCCCAGACTCACCTATTAGTGGAATCCGTCCTCGATTTGGGGAATTGCCTATCCCTAAGCACATACAGACGCCATGATGGCAGGGCACAAGCCGTATCTGTTCTTTCCTTCCTCTCCTATACTTTGCTTGTCGCAATAAGGCGGCTGATAACGCAGCTAATGCATGCAATACGATTTGGCCGATTAAAGTGTCTCCCTTAATACCACAGCATCTTGCGGGGTGGTTTTCTTTTTCTTTTTTTTTTTTTTTTGTCAAGTTGCTGGGGCCAGTCCGGCCTTTCTTGACAATATCGCGCCGGATGCTTTCTGCGTAAGTAAACGAGATCCTGCGATGTTGGACGTGGACGCCTGATATCTACACGTGCGTATGGCCTTGTTTATTCGGAAGTTTCGTGGCCTCAGCTCGCGTGGCTCCAATCAGCGTTAATCGAGCTGCAATTTTCATTGCTTGGAAATGGCAGGCAAGAGAGAGTGCTGTCTTCACTGCCCCCGGGCTACTGGTGTGCTTCAGCATTCCAGTGACAAGGTTCGACAACGCACGTTGCGACCGCCGGAGTCGTTTAAAAGGCTTTACGAAGTTACGCACTTTGTTATGCACAGCTGCCGTTGAAGGTTGCAGCACTTTAATTGCTGGCCGACGGTAGGTCAGAAACTTTCTCTCTCTTTTTTTTTTCTTTTTCTTCTAATAAATAAAAGCAAGGGAAGAGTGTGCTCGACGTTTCCAGGTTTGGAGAGCGGTACATCCCGCGCACGACGCCCGGGTATGTTCAGCCGCCATGCCGCGGAAGGAGGTAGGGCCGCCGATATGATTGATGGGCGCGCGGTGTGGCGAAAGAGTTTGTACGCGGTCATGCCTGAAGCCGCCCGCACCGCGCTGGGCACCGCATCGGAGAGGCAGGAGGCCTTCGCGTCGAACGACGCGGAAGAAACGCTAGTTTGCGCGGAAGCCATGCCGGCCCGACGACGGAGAACCGGAGAGCACTACGAACAGCATGACGAAGCGAAAAGATAAACTGATCGTTGTATGACGTCATAATGCATCAAAATGGTCCGAAATGACGGATCGGTTAAACGAGCGAAAAGGGCCGCGGGGTGTGTTGATGCCTGCTGGAACCTTTTGGAACATGCGACGGAATTTATTGGGGAAGCACGATGGAAACTTGTTGGAGATTTGTGGGATACCTTGTGATAGATTTGGCGAGCGCTCTCTGGGATTTTTTTTTTTTCTTCTCAACTGCTTTTGTATCGCGCCTAACGACCGGTGAACGGGGGTGCGATTCAGAGGAGAAGAAAGACCTGAGCTGGTTAACAGTGGTCGTGTATGGTGGCGTTTCGCTTCGTTTAACCTGATTTATTTGGGGAGCGTACAAAGCGAACAGATAACGGGGGCAAGCATTATACATGTGTACGCTTGGTGCGCTCAGACACTGCCATGGCGCGGTAGCCGGGGCTAGCTGCTTTGTGTTCCTCGCATTTTGCAGGCTTTCGGCGAGCTCGTCTCGCTTTTGCAGTTTTCATTTTTTTTTGTCTGCTTTATCGAACGTAGAAAGTGCTCCACTTTTTTCTCCTCCTCCTCCTCCCTGTCATTGATCTCACTTTGACGTCCTCTTCTGGCTTGCCGAACTTGCGCTGTCAACAAGACTGCTCTCTCTATTATATATTTTTAGCGCTTCGATATATCCTAAGCTTTCAACAGTGCGGAACTTCGTGCTTTCATGTCAGACGATGCGAGGCGTGATAAGATGCCGGGGCGGGAAAAAGTAAAAAAAAAACGCAATCGTATTGCTTCTAAACAAAAATGAACCGCAATGACATTTGGCGCCTTCCTTCTGGCCTTTATGTGCAGAGTGCTCCAGCGGTAGAGGCACCGCTTGACTGGCGTTGAAAGCAACGGTTATACTTTTAAAACGTAAACTCGGCCTGGCCTGATACACAAATGAATGCCTGGTGTACTATAACTCCCATGAAAGAAACCCGAGTTTGTTCTACCTTTCTTAGTTTGACGAAAGAAAATTGGGCTTGCTTGCCCCAAACCGGGAGTCGCAAAGCAAACTGACACGGGTCTTTCACGAAAAAGGCATCGCAGTGGAAGAAAAATATCTTCTTCCTTGGTAATAACACTCGATCAGAACGATGAAGCCTTTGCTGCGGAGAATGCTATAGCGAGTTTCAGCGTGTGAACAATTTAATCGTCAACTCAAAGCTTGTGTAAACACGTTGATTTCCTTTACAAATTTCTGCTATGCGCTCGGCTGGACCACAAAATAATTCTCTTTCTTTTTTGTTTGTTTTCCCACCGTCTTTTTCGTGCAGTTCCCGTGGCGTTGCGGATTTTTCGAAGAACCGACTTTCTATATATCTTGTCTGTAAGAACAAGGAGAACGGTCTTCAGTGTGATGCTAGCGCTTTACTTTTCTCTATGTCGGCTACCGCAATGTATAACTCGAGCTCCACATCGGAAATTAGTAGGCCACGTGCCTAGGAGTCTCAGCGGAGGGAATTGCAGTCCAGTGTTTTACTCACATTTGCACTTCCATTTTTCCCATCTGCGGAAGAAGAGTACCACGCGTACCACGCAGGACCGCCACCGCGTTCCTCGAAGTTCCGAAATTCCTATTATTCATACGAGGAAGAGAGAGAGGGGTACAAGAAACGCGCGTCAACTGTACAAGACTGCCCCCCGTACATGCGCGAGTGCGAGCTTGCCTTGGTTCGCGCACATGCATAAGCAAGCGCGTCTCTTCGGTGCGGCTCTCCGTCAGATTATGTAGAGCGAGGCTTCGGTCCCCACAGAAAATGGGGAGGAAACGCAGGGCCCGAAGGCCGCGATGCGAGAATTACGTTGGTGCCCGAGCCGCGCGATACGCGTATATGGTCTCCGCGTGCCTTCTTCTCCGCTCGTCGTCTCTCGAGAGAGAGGACCGAGCCCGAGCGACGACTGATGCAACATCGTGCCCTGCTAGAAGCGTCGCGCTCATCTGCCAGGCAAATGAGCGCCGACGCGTGCGTGCGACTCCTTTGTCGCGTGCTCTGGGGCGAAGCGTGCTTCGCAGGCTTCGTTTCTCGCGAGTGCCCGACCCCTGGCTCTTATAGGGCTTTTTTTTTTTTTTCGTTTTAGTGCCTTAGTGAAGTTATAATTTATTTGATTCTCTCTATCTTTTTTTTTATTCTTCATCGTGTCGTCGTTATCCTTCAGTCGACGTGTTTCTGAATCCGGGAACTTTGAATAAATGAAGGAATAAAATTTCGTTAGTTTGATTGTCTGGGTGTCACTCTCCTTTTTCTTTTAACTCTCAAGGAATAGGATTGAGACAGTGGCTGCGCGCTACCGAGTCGTACTGATTAAGCAACGAGTCGAACTAGTTTTGTCAATGCATCGGGTTTCGTATGCGCCTCTCAGAGGCGTCACTTTGTTGCGCTTCGCGGAGAACAGGGTCGCTGAATAAAATGGGACAGAAGAAGAGATGCGTCGCCTCCTTTGCATTGCTAAGTAGCTGGCTTTATTTAAGCGAGGGTGTTAAGCAACAGAGCGAGTGGTAGGCGGGTGCTCTGGAATAATCGACAAGCGCCCCCCCCCCCCCCCCCGATAGTTGTTGCGACAGGAAATCGTTGCCGTTTACTAATGAGCTTGCTCGTGAAAAAAGCAAAAAGAAAGAAAGAAGAACGTTCCTAGCGGCGATTGTGTGAGGGGGAATTTTCGCCTTGCGTGTTATTGGCGTGCTATAATGAAACAAACAGTTCGGTCAGATTTTCTATCTATCTATCTATCTATCTATCTATCTATCTATCTATCTATCTATCTATCTATCTATCTATCTATCTATCTATCTATCTATCTATCTATCTATCTATCTATCTATCTATCTCGTGTGTGTGTGTGTGTGTGTGTGTGTGTGTGTGTGTGTGTGTGTGTGTGTGTGTGTGTGTGTGTGTGTGTGTGTGTGTACAACGACGCCGACAGGCGTATGGAGAAATTTCGCCTTAGCCAGTGTGCCTGCAGCCATCTTGGCCTCGAAGACATCATCTTCCGTGCATTCAGTGCCGATGTAGGTCAAGCCTTCACGTGCCACCGCCAATGACCAGGATATTGAAGACCAAAGCGCCGCGCGTAACCGGGCCCTCGTGGCACTGGATGTTCAGACCGCAAACGCGTCCACTCGGAACCTATTAGCAGCGTCTGTTTGTGACACGTGCTCCAGGTGAAAGGTTGCATGCTTGATCGAGTGGCGACCGCTGCCCGAACCACGCCTCTCGAGCAGCCAGAGGCGCGCTTAGGGCTGGGAACGGTGCTGAGGCCTCAGGCAGCCAATTAGCGAACGCTTCGGTCGACAAAACACTCGCCGCTTTTGCAAACATCCACGAACTCCCTTGAGCACCGCGGCAAGCCATCTAATAGACGCCTCATTGTTTGTCCTCCCTTTACTTAATTGAGCATGGTTCGAGTGGGGCGCACTTCTGTGTATTTTTTTAAAGTTATGCACAGACACGTATACGAGCACCTTGTATTTAAAGAGCAGTGCCGGCAGTGGTTCGATACCCGATGTTCTCAATACAAATTTTCGATTATCGTTTACCTCGGTACTCCGATTATCTTTTCCGAACGATAACACTGCTAGCTATTCTTTCCCTTTTTCCCTGAAAATAAATTTCGAGCGTTGGTTGCGTGTTCCCGGACTTTATATACCATCGAAAGCACGACATTCTTTTCAAATCGTTCAGTGTTAAGTGTTCAGTGTTTTTCTAATTGGTCTGTGGCAACAACTTACTGTTACAAAGCGATCGCCTTAAAAGCATCTTTCCTGATCCTCCGCGTGTGGTATATCGTCGATCAAAGAACTTGCGCGACCGACTAACATCATCAAAGATTAGCCCCGCTACTTATCTTGGCTGTCACTTTTGTAACAAACCCCGTTGCAAGGTGTGCAGCTACATGACGAACACCACCTCGTGTTAAGAGCACTGCTTCAAATTTTCATGTCAAAGTAAAAGCGGACTTCGACTGTGGCACAAGCAACGCTGTGTACATGCTTCAATGCTCCGTGTGCAGACCATGGATATATGGGCAAACTGAAACCCCCTTTAGATTTCGTTTTAATAACCATAAGTCACATGTCACAAGCCTACCTAATCTACCTCTATCCAAACACGTTCACGTGTCCTGGTCACTCATTCGATAAACTAACAGCTACTACATTGGAACCAGGTTTCCCTTCGCACCATGATAGAGAAATTCGTGATTCATTCCTGATAAGTTTAAGGCTGCCTCATCGGTATAAATGAAAATCCAGGCAAGGATAGCGTTCCTTTCAGCGCGAAACTGAATTGTACCGGTATCGCAATCCATCCATAATCACTGTATACGCAAATTCTTGTCATACGTTTCTGGTGGATAATTCTTATGTTATTTTTTATGTTATTTTCGTTTGTGCATCTCGATACACGTTATGCATTGTTTGTGTTTTTTTTTTACGTATACATTGACCTGTTGGTGTAAGCGTGCATGATTCGTCGTATTGCAGTAAACGTGATGTGATATGATAGAACATGTACGAGGGGCCCGTTATACTACGTACGCATTTAAGAGCAGTACATTTCTGTATCGTATGTTCCCTGAAGAAAGCCGGCCCCCGGCTGAAACGTCGTAATAGTAAAAAGTTTTCGTCTGGCACGTCCTTCACTTCGAAGAGCTTGATTTGATTGATTTGTGGGGTTTAACGTCCCAAAACCAGCTCTGATTATGAGAGACGCCGTAGTGGAGGTCTCCGGAAATTTCGACCACCTGGGGAGCAGTGGACCACCGATAGGTCCACTGCGTTTTCTTCCTCGTTCGTTCAATCCACTCCTTCCATGCCATTGAAATGGCGGCCGACTCGTGTGCCGTGTCAGCACGACCAATCTCCGTATACCCTCAATGCAGCTCACGTCGGAATCGTTCGTCTCGACCTGGGAAAAGCCTTTGACGCTGTCGTTTCTGTGCTAGTTCCTATAGGGCTGTCACTGCTTCCAGCAGCGCGACAAAACGCTTTGTAGAGCTAATGAAACAGCGCCAACGACTGCAAGAACGGAAGCATGGCGCGAGTTTTGTCTTTCTCTCTCGTTCTCTCTCTTGATGTAGCGCGCTGACACGAAGAAAACCGAACGGAAAAAAAAGAAAAAGAAGAAGAAGAAACGGGGAACTATGACAGCAATGCCGCCGTGTAGACAGAAATTTCGCTGTTTCGGTTCTTTCTGCTTTCATTTTCTTTAGTTTTTCTTTGCGCCAGTACCTCATTTCAAGTACGAATCAATTAGCACAACCTCGTAGTCTGTCTGTCTGTCTGTCTGTCTGTCTGTCTGTCTGTCTGTCTGTCTGTCTGTCCTCTACGCCCTCAGATGGTACCGTTGGCTTTTATATGGATGAGGAGGGCGAAGAATGTAAAGGACGGGAGAGACGCCACCAGAACCCGTGTCACAATCTGAATTTACAATCAAAATCAGGATTTTGTTTGTACAAATACAGGAGCGTTATGTGCGTCTACATGAGGAGTGTGGTAGTCTTGCTGATTACCATGCTTTGCGTTTTGGCACAAATCGTACAGTCTGCTATATGCATCTTATCAGCCATGTATACACGCGTACAGTCTGGACCGACAGTGGTGCGATACATCAAGTATAGGAAAAACGTCTACAGCTTCTGTCTGTGCGGTATGGTGTAGAAAGACAAGCCAATTAAAAAGTTTTTGGCGTTTGTGTAGAGTCCATCTGACAGTGTTTGTCTGAAGATGCCCTCTTGGGACCTGGACTCTGGACCCTTGTCGCTGGCGTGATCTTCTAAATACAGCTAATTTAAACCATCATTTTCTACCCTAATAATGTTATCTCCCCCCCTTTAATATCGTTCCCATTCCCCATTGCTGAGGAGCATTCAGCTTGTCAGAGACTCGATTCAATATGAGTTGTGCACTTTTATCGAAACAAATGTCTCCCTATATGGACGCATATTCCACAGCACTTCTGAATTAGCGCACGGTATAATTGGTCCACGGGTATTGAAGTTTTGCGGTGTCTGTAGGCCGTCACACCTGCTTTGTGGTGTGCGTATGTGGACAAGATATCTGTCCTTACCGTCAGTGCTGCTCACGACCTAGGCGACCGACGCGGAGTGCAGGTTTAACCGCAAATTTAAGCTTGCCAAGTAGCGTTTCACCATCCTGTTAATCACTTCTTACCTTGTCGTGGCACAGCATGTCGCTACGCTGTACGACTACTACGCAGCGAGAATTTATGCGGTCACGTTGCCACAGAGTCGAACGGACGACTTCCTCTACCCAGGCCAAACGCGTAGCCGTATATAGCCTTAACACTTCATTTGTCACGTCTATAACCGGCTCTGTTTGTTCTAAGGCCTCTTACGAAACAGCTAACGTTTTCTTCCCAAACTTCAATCTTATGCGAGAGGGCAATTCGTTATGCGCCCGCGAGTCCTTCCTTTTCATCCTTACTTTTCGTTTCCCCAATATTACTTCTTTGCGTTGTGCATGCGAGCGGCCGCACTGGCAGTCAGCCAGGGCGGTGCTTTTCTTCCCTGTTTGTTCCGTCGTCACGTCGTAACTGCCACAACCACCGGCCGTTCGAGTGTTTGCGTACGCAGGCATTTCCCTCTTGTTCCCGTTATCCTTCTCTCTGTATCCCGCGCTGTTGGGCCTCGGTATACATATTATGCGCCGGCTTGCCGAAAACTTGAAAAACAGCGCGGCCTCGCCACCATGCCGTTCCCATGGAAACTGGCGAAGTGATTTACTTGCCTATGCTGACCGCTTCCGTACATTATACAGCGAGGATATTGCGTTGTTTTTTTTTTTTTTTCCACTCTCCTTCGTGTTCTTGCTGGAAAAGCGTTTTACGGCTCACCGAGAACGGTGCAGCATCGAATCCATCAACGCATGTTGCCCTATTTCTTTCTTTCTTTCTTTCTTTCTTTCTTTCTTTCTTTCTTTCTTTCTTTCTTTCTTTCTTTCTTTCACGTCTCTCGCGTGCTGCTTAGCAAAAGTGTACCCCTGTCATCTGCAGCGGTCTTGCCCCAATACACTCGGATCGCGTGCGTTATTGGTATGGATGCATGTAATTTTGTTTCTTTAACTTTTTTTAACCCGTGCCGCACAGGTCACGTTCATCGCTGTGCGTCGTCAGCTGACGCGTTTGGACGTCCATCGCTCTTCGTAAAGACAGGCGATTCCAACGCTAGTTTTGTTCGGGTCCACAAAAGACGAAATTAGCCGTGTCTGAGCCGGGCTCAGATTGTTGCAGCTCTTTAGTTTGAGCGCTATTATCCCCAAATAAGTCCGCTCGTCGTCTCTTTCTTCTTCGTCTTCATCTTCTTCTTTCCACCTGTCAGCTCATTCTTTCGTGTCTCGACCTTTCGATCGAAGTCTCCCTACTCATTGCTGCCGCTTTTGCTTCGTCTGGCCCCTTTGAGCACTATACTTCGTCGTCTTTCATTAACTTTTGTTTGGTTCAACGCTATACCAGCTCTATACGAGGCGTATATAGAAGAGGAGACGACCAAAGGTTCTTACGTAGCTGCCACTAGCGATCACCGCGCCAACCCAGACTCCAATTTCGCTCGGATTTCAGATTCTGTATATCTCCCGATCCCTGCCAACTTGAATTCAGTCCCGTATGTCCTTCCTCGTCTGTTCAAGTGCGTTTCATATCGGCGAGGTGAATTTTGTTCGGTAGATTCGCCGCGTATAAGCGACCTTACGAACGGACTGAAAGGATTCGCCTGCGCACTGTGTTTGCCTCGAACCTTTTAATCTGTCCCGAGGAGCGGCTGAAGAATCGCGGTTCGTCGAGGCGGTTGAACTTTGAGCTACTTTACAAAAACGCAGTAACGTTTGTCTGTTCCCAGAGGTACGTGACGTATACTGGGGGTATATACGGAGCTCGCTCCCGAGCTACGTGTGTCCTCTTTCTCTTGTTCTCCCTCTTAATATAGTGCTGAAGCTCGTCGTTTTCGAGCAGGCGTAGTGTCCTTGAAAGATTGAGAAAGAAATTCAAGTTCCACGCCGTGCAAACCGTCGGAACGGCGAAGCGGTTCTTTTGCCGTCAATCGTGACGCAACTCGTAAGGTTGTTGAGTGTAAAGGGTGCAAATCCGCAAGGGTGGCAGGGGGATGGAGCCCGTATGTTCGAGCTGAACCTTTTCTGCGCATTATCGCACTTGGCCTTCTCATAATCACTATCATGCAGCAGTGGACTGTAGGCAAGTGTGCGTCAAGCGTGACAGTGAGTAGTCGGTCGAGGATAAAAGCGGTTTTACTTCCCGCCTGCGTGACGACAAGAGCATACGACGGGACCAGGGTCGACTCGCTCTTAAAATATATCTTTAATCGGGCTGATCAGAGAGAGAGATAAAGGAATAGGGTGGGACAAACACTCTAAAAACAAAGAGAGTGCTGGGCACTCACTTTGGGGGAGTACTTTCGTGTCCCAAATTTAACTCCTTTTTTCAGAGTAGATCAACCCCCATTGTAGGGTACCGGTACTCTCGCCAAGACAGAGTAGTAGGACGCCTCAGAAGGGGATTCGAAGACTCTTTTGAAGAGAGCTCTACAACCCCACCTAGCGGGGTGCTAGTACTCCCAGAGGGAGTAGCAGAGACAAAAAAAAAAAAAAAGCAACCACTGCGTTTTTCGACCATGCTACAATTAGCAGGCATTTAATTACATCACACTGAACATAGAACATACAGACTGGCATGACAGGAACGCACATACACGCCAATAACACAACCACAGCAAAGCACAAAGCCCACAACACACTCGCGATATACCGTCTTACACTGATATATAAGCCGTACACCTGACCTGCTATGTAGCACCAGTGGTAAAGTACTGTTCTGTGTAATTAAAGAAAAAGTATGCACAGAACAGGTGTATATTTAGCGTTGGCTCATAGGTAGCCGCTCGCAACACAGATCTGTTAATATAAACGCGCGGAACATATACAATGTCTTATATAAAGATTAACGCATTCCTATCATGAGCTGGCATTCCGTTTTACGGGCAAGCGCGAGTTCGCAGTGCTGGTTCGCGATGTAAAATGCACCTGAGGAAGCGAGTACGAACATGATAACGGCTGAATTTCATCAGCGCCAGCGAAGAAAACCGGCACCCGGGTGCTCCGCTACCACCCGCTCCATTCCGACGGCGTCCCCTTACGAGTCCGTCGAGCACGTCTGTACGGCGAACAACCGCTGGCGATCACAAAATATGCACTCCTCGTTGTTCGTTATTCTGCACACAGATGAAATATAGTCTCTGCCATCAGAAGTGTTTAGGGTACTATGCTGTACTTACCAGACTTGCGAACGGGACGGATCGCAGTCACGGTATTTTCACCGTCGACGCGCTCATGGCCATCATACGGCTCGACGCCGAAGTCGTAGCGAAGCCTTTTTCTTTACATGTATGAGTTATATCCAGTGAGTCTTCGGAGATCAGCCGTCGACAATCACAACAGCTTACTGTGTCGCTGAAAGTGTATTCCGCTTCGTTTCGCACACGTAAGCGAAGAATCCGAGGCGTGTAGACTGGCGGGTTTCACTATAGCACGGGTACGGCCGTTCGGTCGGGGAAAAACACAGGAGAGGCAGCTCGCTATGACTCCCGTCGGTTGAGGCTCGTAGTCGAGAAAGGTTCATTAAACGTACACTGCACGCGTTTGTACGCGAAAGCTTGTACGTGGAAGTCGTAGGAAGGTCGCTGCTATAGTTCCATCGAAAAACACTTCGCAAAGCGGCTGTTGTCTTCTTCAATCGTCCGCTCCCACCCCAGCCGCCATGTTTGCGGCTGCGAATGCGAGCATCACGTGGGTGGAGCAGGAGTGAAATTGCGTTTTACTCTCTCATGCCGCAAGAGGTATGGACATTTCACTCCATCCGCCGTTTTGCTAGAGTAGAACGATGCCCTAAAGAGTAGCTCGGTCGTTTCACTCCTGCGAAACCGGCTGTAGCTTTTAGAGTGAAGCGTTTCATTGAAAATCAGCTTATTGCGGGATGGAATCTCGGCCGCGGTGGCTGCATTTCGATGGAGGAGAAATTTAGAGGCACGGGGTAAGCTGTAAACCTTAATGGATGTGGGATACAATTTGCTGTTTCCCGTCCGTGTAGACAGTGTGAAATATTATAGATCAGTCGCATGACGTAACACACATCATTCGCCTGCCCGGCACGCAAATAATTAATGCTCCGCGTGATCGCCTCCCCTCCCCCCTACCCCCCCCCCCCTTTTTTTTTTCTGCTAGCAGGACGTCCCCTGCTCATGTATCCTCGCATGACAGTGGAGCACGCAATAACTTAGGTGAGACGTGTATCAGCAATCTACGCAAGTCTGTAGCCTACACGGTTACTGCTAAGCAGTGATAGCATTCTTTATAAGGTGGAGTGTGTGCGTCGTAGTTTAGGCCTACTGAGCCAATGTATTGACGCAAGATCAGGGTTTTACGCTATTTGGACGAGCATTCGGTAATTAGACTATTAGTCGACTATAAGGCAGTCAGTCAATCGAAGTAAAGCGTGCTGAAAATTGAATTGGAAGTTACTTATTGGTATGTGTATGGTTGAATACCTACGGATGGATGATTCGTGCGTTATCCAAGAAATAATTAATTGTATAGTCACTTACTACGAGGAGTTCAAAACGCAAGTCTTATAGGTGCGCAAGGCTTCCAACTATCCTTTTTCTGTAGTGTAATAAATCCTAAATCAGCGGCCTTGTCTGAAGTAACGTTGGAAAAAAGGATGCATGCTTCGACAAAGGAGAAAGATATTCTTACAAACTGACTCTCCGCCGCCCACTATGGGGATTTGTTCAATGTCCGAAATTCTCGATGAAATGAGGTCTGTAAGTAATGATGATTGTGAACAAGACTCTCTCCCAGACGTCAGAAAGACGGTTTTTATAATGACCCATTCATCTTAGTCAGTGCCCGTTTTCTTTATTATTATTTTTTTCGCCTTCATTGTACCCGACAAGACGAGATTTCGCCAGGCACTCTGCTTGATCAATGCTTCAGTAATAGCACTGTTTTTTCTCGTTGGCATACGACGCCGCTGCGCTGTCTATCCCTGTTAACTGACGTCATAGCTCCGAGTCTGCTGCAGGACTTGCTTTGACCGAAAAAGAAAGGAAATAGATGGAAAGGTACATTTGCATACATCGAAATAGAACGGCGTGGAACAGTGAGGCACGGTGGTAATCGTGCGGGCTTCATTCGGTCCTTGCTCGCGATGCAACGCAACGTTCTTTTGTGTCCGTTAGGACGGCGAATCTTCCCCTAACTCACGTTATTTTCGTATTGTTGTGGCTGACTAACCTTCATGTGCGCTTAGTGCAGTTGCGTAGAGACTGCAGCATCCTATATTTCTTTGTTTCCGCTTCGCAAGAACTGCGCCATGCCCTTACATGTGCTTTGATAAACCGCCATGGCATCACCCTTCGCCAACCCAGGGCCGAGATTTTGTGCACCGATGCCTTTTCCTATACGTTAATGCTTCTCCGCTCCTCGTCAGTGGTCGGTGGGACAAACCGCCCGAGTAATCAACAGGACCGGCTGGTCGCGAGTGGTGGGCGCTAAGGCAAGCAGGAAATGGATCAGTGAGTATCGTTACTAGAGATCAAGCCAGAAAGTAGTGATAACTCTTCTGCTGCCCACCGTTTTCTGTATACCGCGTTTCAGTAGTTCCGTGCAGCAGATGCCATGCTACGCGACCACAGAACGCACATCGGTGCGAAGCGAGATGTAGTGCCAGCGTTCGGAGATCCTGCTGCAGTGCTCGCCTCTAGCAGACGATAGCGCGCGGAGGGGCACATTTAAGATGTGTTCGCACTCATGATTGGTCGAAGAGGCCTGTAGCTTCTGCACTACTCTACGGAACTACTGAAACAGAGTATAGCTTGCCTTTAGCTCGTCATCCGTCGCCACGCATATAAGGTAACAAACCTGGCATTTCCAGGGAATCTGTCTGTCTTCTTACTCTCTCTCTCTCTCTTTTCTCTTTCTCTGTCTGTCTGTCTCGCTTGCTCGTACCGGTAAAATACCTGACCATACCAGCCCAACGGTGGCAGTCTTTGCCGCTCGCAGCGAGGCCATGCGGCGAAGCTAGCGCAGCTCTTCCAGGGCTGCTGGATCCGCCCGCTTGCGCGCATGTTCCGCCATATATCTTCGTACGGTCCGGTGCACCGTTCTTTCTTCTTTTGTTCCCCGTGTCGCTATTTATTCTGGTGCGCGGAGCTCCAATCAAAGATCCATTGAACTCCGTTCACCAATGCCCCCCCCCCCCCCCCCGCTCGTGAATAATGAAGTCCCGCGCGTGAATGGCAAGGAGGCCTGCTGCCCGAGACCCCGCTGTAGGTACGGCGCCGAAGAGCAGTGGCGTCCCTAATTTGGTACGCGACCGCCCCCACCCTTCCGCCTCATCGGCTTCGTAATTGGGAACGTTCCCGTTTATTTATTATTTTTCTTTTTGCTTTTTCTTTCGCTATACAAAAAACGCGGAATAGCGTCATCGCAATAAATAGCGAATTGTGCGGGCCATGCATCACGCTTCTCCTCTCCGGACCCTTCGACGAAACAAAACGGCGGTGCGAACAGGTGCGCTTTTCGACAATGAAGGGGCCTCGACAGGCCTCCGGGCACGCCTGCAGAGCAGTGTTCCACGTGAGCGCTAATTAATTCGGGCATTCCGTTGTGGTAAACACGCATTCGCGTTCGTCCGCTCGCCTGCGCACATCAGCGCTGACGTTTTCGTGGCACCTGCCTCGAGGTATTTACCTGCACCTGCCTCGAGACACGGGTCTCGTTTCGTGGCCTTGTTTCGCCCGAATGTGCACCGCAAATAGAGGCGGATGGCTTTCTTGCCGTGTCACGCTGAAGTTCAGCGAGGCTTCTGCGTCGGTCACGCGAAAGCAACGCACGCTTCGCAAAACGCTGCTCGTCAAGAATGCTCGGTGGGAAACAAATCCGCCACTGAGTTCCGATTGATTGATTGATTGATTGATCGATTGATTGATTTAGAGGTAGAACTGACAATATACTGTCTCGATGACTCGGAGAGGTCCGCTGTTCTCTTTTGATTGATTGATTGATTGATTGATTGATTGATTGATTGATTGATTGATTGATTTGGAGGTAGAACTGATAATATACTGTCTCGGTGACTCGGAGAGGTCCGCTGTTCTCCTTTTTTGTTTTATTCGAGGCAGTTTTCCAACTCGCCTCGATGCTCGCTTGGCTAGACCAGCCATCGTTTTGCACGTAGCCTCGATAAAGAACCCTAGGTGGTCAAAATTTCCGGAGCCCTCCACTACGGCGTCTCTCATAATCAGAGCTGGTTTTGGGACGTTAAACCCCACACAACAACAACAACAACAACAACAACAACAACAACAACAAGACGTAGCCGCGAAACTTTGAAATTCGGCTCGGCTAGCCAATTCGATTCGACGTAATTGGGTTCACGCATGTGCATATAGCTACAGGAGTAAAAGACCTGGCGTGCTGAAATTCATGTGTAGGAGTGTGAACGCAGAAATGACGCACGTCATTAACGTGTACGCCCTTTAACTAGCCCATACTTCGAAACACCTGCCGTTTATTGCTCACTTTCAGCCGTCGTTTCAACGCGACAATGAAAGCCCCACTTAGCGCTGACGAGGCTCGAGCGAGCTTGCGCTCGCTGACGGGCGCGCAGCGGCTGTTAAGCCCTGTGTACAATCCACTATTATCAGGAAAGCACAGGGCTGCCTCTGATACCGACAGTACGTGGGAAGACCATTACCACTTCTCTGGATCTGTGTACCTACAGCCAAGCCAACGGGCCAGTACTTTTTTCCTGCGTATCCTGGCTGTTCCCCTTGCGGATTAAATACGGTTAATCCGCTAAATCAGCTTTACTCCGTGCTTAAGTACGCATGCCGGCACTGTTAGCTAAAACTTCAGTGAAACTCGGAAACTGTTTTACGACTAAGGCTTTGTTTTCTTTCAGTGAGAGCTAAACGTGAAGCAGCAATTCTATATATACACTAAATGATATATACTGCTCTCCTGAACTTATTCTAGGCTTTCTGATGCTTGGTGCAGAATGAGTCGATCGTGGGTGAAATGTAAAATCACTGTGGGTTTATCTTTGTCTGGTCTGGTCTGGTCTTGTCTTGTCTGCGCCCACTGCAAGAGAAAGGCCTCTGCCATATTGCTCCAATTAACCCGGTTCTTTGCTAGCTGCGGTCACGTTATCCCCTCAAGTTCCTTGATGACCGCCCCTTTACCACGCTTGCCTTCTCTATAGCGACTGAGTCCGTTAGGTTTGGTGACCAACGGCTATCTTGCCTTCTCATTGCAGGCCCTACCGTAGTACGCATGCCTTTCCCCGCATAATGTACTCCTTTTGATAATCAAAACCACTCTTAAGAACATAGTAAAAAGAACAGGCGTCCAAAACACGGACACAAGGGGGAGAAGTGGACAACACGAACGCCGACTACTTGCCCTTATCTTACCAACTCGCTCAACTTTCTGTCCTTTTGAGCTTCACTCTTGGGAGTTTTTCGAAAAGATTTTTCCCACTCCGGCATACGCCGGTATACTCCGGCATACTAGCGCAACAGTGCCGCATCTTCGTGACCTCACGGTGTGTTGTTCTCTACACCACTAGCTCCCAAGTCACCGCTACAACGCTATCTGATCCGCGAGCTTGTATAGAGTGTCAAGCCGAGTTATCTAGGTCGTCTTCATCAGCCAGATTAAGCCCGCTATTAGACAAGGACCACATTGTTCCGAAGCTTTCCAATTAGCGTGATCGCGCGCCCCGTAATCGTCGCTACCCCTCCCACGTTCCCCTGTTATACGTATACCTTTCCGAGGCTGTCTCGATGTTGTCACTCTATCCGATCTTCAATCCATCCTTCTTTATCGGGTCCCTCGTTTCGATATGGTTTCCCTTGTAGTCTGATAGGGGCTTCTTGGCTGTATTAGCTGCAGCTATTACGGGAGTGCCACATAACCTGGCGTACGTAACCACGACGCCGACTGCACGGTATGGCAAAGAAGGTCGGGCTCTTCAGTTTCTTCGTGCGGAATGACGAAGGGCGAAGACAGCGTCCACGGCGCTGGCGCAGTCCGTGGACGCTGGATCTGGCGGCGAGATCGGATTTCGGGCCACGACGCATCCGTCCGTCTCCATTATCTCCTCGGAGTCGGCTTGCGCGTATACTTGCGTAATTGGATGGGACTGCGGCTCGTATGATATTAAGCGCTCAGCGAAGTACAGCCCCCGCTATTTCGTGGGCCTCCATTGTAATAGCGACCGCGCTCTTTTGAAGTGAAGCGCTTTCGCGTATACGCCTTGAACGCTGCCGTCTCGCTGCGCGTGTCCGTTGGTTATTTCCTTGCGACAACGTCGCGTATGTATGCTACAAAGCGAAGCATCCCGAACTTTGCTAACCGTGGATGTTAGTAACCTCAAATTAGTTTGCGCACTGAAAATAGAAAAGAAGATGACATGCCCGGTTACCAGAGCTAAGACCCTTGTTGTCGAAAAGGGGTTTTAAGATGAAGCGTACTCACCGCTGACGAAAATTTATGCTATAAGCAAAATAACATGCTGACATGCTACCTCGCTGCTAATATCAATTTTCGTCAGCGGCGAAGGTAACATACTGAAATAATATCTGTGTTCAGTGGTACGGCCCAACGCCAGTGAGCGGGCGACACCATCCCGGATCGAGCTGTCAAGTACGGCGTCAAAAAAAAAGGGGGGGGGGGATGAAGGGAAGAAGAACTTTGGGAGCGCGCTGCTGTGGTAACTGGATCAGGCAGGGTAATCCGCACCTGCATCTTTCTTGATCGCTTCCTGTATTGCGACGTGTTTCGCGAGCCATGGCGTGCGTGTATGTGTGTTCGGTCGCTGGGAAGGATATGCAAGATTGTGGAAAGCCTTGGGGAGTAAGCGCGAAGTCGTTCCTCACTGTTGTTTCGGCTGTTCGGGACCGTGCATTCAGCTGCAATTTACTGCATTGTTAAGAACTTCTGTTCATCTCCTTTATGCGGAAGAGAGTATGAAACGCTTTGAATGCGTGGCACGGTTCCATGCACGGTCACTTGATGTATGGATCCGGGACAGCCTGTTATGGAATGACGGGGTTTCATGGGAGGCCACAGCAGGTGGCCGAACATGGAATAAGCCGGGTTCGCTTATAATTTACGGGCGTTGTTTCCGTCACGGAAGTGACGTCGGTTAAAGAGCGCGCTATGATTTTTCCGCACCAGCTCGAGGCACAGATTTCCCTGTATACACCCTAAGGTGGTGTAAAAACCCCATTGTTTTTCTTAAGGCACGTTCTTAATAATTTGTAGCGATTGTTTTGTTGCGACAACAAAGTTGTTTACCGAGTCACAAGAATGTGTGGGCTTTATAGCAACGTTCGTATACATATTCGGCTAGCTGATGCATGTAGCGATTTAAATTCAATAAATTGCAACGCATTAGGCGTAGTCTCTTCTTTAGTTTCATATGTTCGTAATCGCGACTTTTTTCATCGTATATGTGACGCAGTAATTCTCCGACAATATACGTTATGAGATCACGATTAACATACATTTCTTGCTCTAGGCAGCCACTTCGACACAAATGAAAATTTCCAAATAGCTACCGCTTTCTTTCGTGTTATGACCTGTTCTGACCTATGACCATATATATATATATATATATATATATATATATATATATATATATATATATATATATATATATATATATATATATGATGTCTGGTTTTCTTTGGAGGCACTTTGTGCAGTATTTTCCCAGTGGACTCTCCTGTGCCAGAATAAAATGAGTGTACGTGCTTGCGTACTTCACGGAAACCTTCAGCTATATATGGCGTCTGGGCTGTCGATTCGCGGTCGAGTTTCAGCGGATACCCCGAGAGCCGCTGTCAGTGAAAAAACGCCGGATGGGATGAACATTAGTTGAAAACCTAACAATAAATAGCAGCTCCGCCCACAGCAGTCACCCTCCCACGCAAGCAGGGTCTGCGTGAATGCTGCGTCCATTTACGCCTGCTCAACTTTGCGACATCGAACGCTTGTGCGCGTACATGTATGTGGTAGTCAAGTTCTTTCACGTGAGTGCGAGTTCGTGTCACTGCCTCTAGGTTACTAGGTTAAAAAAAAAGAAACAAAAGAATAATGAGACCCGCGACAGATGCTATAAGTATTCTGACATCAGGACTCGGCCAAAAATAATATTTTTGTCACAAACAAGCTTTCATTTTCCACTATGTTATGTATTTGAACTACGATATATGGAAAGTATATTCGTGCTTCGGACCAAGGCCAGCTGGGGCCTTGGTCCGAAGCATTTTACAAAGGGGAAGCGCAGGCGAGCCGCGGTTTTGTGGGCGGAGCTTGCATTTATTCTTAGGCTTTAACCTACCAGACCACGGCAGCTTTATTTCTTTCTTTCTTTTCTCTTTCTTTTCTCTTTTTCCTGGGCGTGGTGTGCATAAAATATTGGCACTTTAGAACTAATCTTCCTCTGTTGCGTTTCACGAGGGGCGCTTTTCTCTATGCGACGCCCCCCGCCTATACCTTATACTTAGAATGACAGCGATCGACTTGCGCAGGGTTTCGAATATTCATGCGATTTAACGGGCAGAGGGGAAGGGGGGGAGAAAGTTCGGCGCCTTGTTGTTTGACTTTCTTTTTTTTTTTTTCGCGGCTTTGAATTAAGCTCCGAACGAGGACAGTGTTTTCTGTAGAAACACAAATCATGAAGAAACATTACCATCCCAAGGGCGTATTATATATAAGATAGACGGTTTTTCTCTATTATTATTATTATTATTATTATTATTATTATTATTATTATTATTATTATTATTATTATTATTATTTCCCGTAGGCTGCCCACCACGCGACTTTGATGAGTCAGTACCACATAACCTAACGTAAATATTTGTAGCCTTGTTGATCATTGTAGCTCATGTACACAACGAGGCTAATTGAACACACATAGCGTACTTGTTGTCGCCCATCCACATCATTGATGTGCACCTTTCCTCTTAAGGCTATAACTTTTTCTAGGGCTGTCCTTTGTAGGGGTTCTTCTACTAATAACTACTGCTGCTAGCAGCGGCATCGCCGCTAGCAACCCCCTGCAGTGGGTTCGAGCACTCAACGAGCAGAGAATGAGGTCGTCGCGTCCGCGCGCTCGTTATCTCAGCCTGCATCACCGCGTTGCCGCGCTCTTCGGCCCGCGGCCCGTCTCGAGCCAGGGCAGCGCGAGCCGTCGCACGCGGCGAAGGAGGAGAACATTAGGCGCAACTCTCCGTGCATGGTGATTTAATAAACGTTAAAATAATACAAACAAAACAAGGCCGAATCTAAAGATCGAATTAAATAGAAAGGACAACAACGATTACGATTAACAACACGCGAACACAGAATAACACACAAAAATACACAAAGACCATGCAAGAGAGAAGCACCTAACCCCGGCCAGCGCACCCGCGACCGCGCCCCAAGAAAAGGAAAATAGAAAGAAAGGAACATACGTAGATGGGCGCAGATCGCCGGCCGCCGCCGTGGGTCGCTGGAGCCCGAGACGACGCGAGGTCCGGGTGGCGAGGCCTCGCCGACCGGAGAGCCGCAAAAGCACGTACGCACCGCCCCGAGACCCAGCGTGTTCTCCCCGAGCATCTCAAAAACCAGAACGCGCGAACGTTCGAAATTCCTGCTGCCCTATGGCAGTCTAGTTAAAGCCACATGGAGCGAGGCGGCCAGCCCTCCACAGTGGTGGGTCGCCGCCGCGTCCAGCTTGGGAGAGGAGGATGCGAGGGCATTCCGTGCAAAACATGGCGTCGAGCGGGACCAGGCCCCAACACCTTATGATTACGTTGGCTTTTTCATTCACTCCGTCCCTTTCTTTCTTTCTTTCTTTCTTTCTTTCTTTCTTTAGTGCTGCTACTCGTGTTAACATTTGCTCATTTCTTACTACTGTCCCGATTACCGTCCCTAATTATGCAGCCTTCATTATCGTCAGCCCTCTCCAACCGAGAACGGGAAACGGGCCCAATTGAACATTGCGAGAATTGCGCAGAAACCTTTAGAGTACGATGTAACACCACATAAAAACGATACGCCGCGAGGCAGTACAGAAGAAACAAACGTCTAGTTTCAACTTCCAAGTCGCCACCTTCGATTGCACCCTCTCAGGGACGGGGCCCAGCCTTCATTACGTTGTCTTTAGTGTCTGCCCATTTTAGTCCGCCGCGCAGAATTCGCTCATTGTGAATGGAAAAAAGTAAACAAACCTTCGCTTTAAAAGAACTTCGCTTTAACGGATCATTTTCCCGGTATATGTGAATGCCTGCAGATTACCGTACTTGCTCGATGGTGCAAAGGTCGTATAGTTACACTTGACTATCACTCCGAAAATCAGCGAGAACTGCAGGACCAAAGTACGTAGCTGAGAAACGTAGTTCTTCTTAAGTTCTACGTGTCGCTGTATATACGTAATATACAGTGACATTGCAACGGTTCTGTGTGAGAGTATACGGTATGCGTACTACAATATCGGAGGGCTCTGAGCGGGGAAGCACAGCGGAGCAGAAGAGTACACGCCCGCCTGCTCTGGTGGTCGCCGCCCGCCGCTGAGCTTGTCGCCTGCCTGCACAATCTCATTCCCCGGCGCGCCACTCTGAAATTTCAATTGCGCGCCTCGGCAGCCAACAGGAGTGGGCAAGAAGCGATGAAGAAGAAGACGGTACACTTGAGAGGCTTCCGCTTGAGCAAGACATGCCCCCCTCCCGCTTCATTCCTTTTCGGAAGTAATTTTCGCTTGTTTGGAGAAGCGCGCGGAAATGACGGAAGCAGAGACGTGAATTGATAATCGCGAAGCGCTGCTGTAGCCCTCTCCGATATGTAATTATTTGTGTGTGTGTGTGTGTGTGTGTGTGTGTGTGTGTGTGTGTGTGTGTGTGTGTGTGTGTGTGTGTGTGTGTGTGTGTGTGTGTGTGTGTGTGTGTGTGAGAGATGAGAGAGAGAGAGAGAAAGAGAGAGCCAGCGGTTCCAATATGCGGGCTCCTTGACTTTCAAACGAAACTGCAACTCCTATATATACACATTCTCGGCCGTCCCTGAGGCAAGTTTTTAAAGCGGTCTTTATGTTTTGTTTCCACTTTGAACATTTTCTTTATTTTCCTCTCTGTTCAGACGTGCTTGTTCTGTTCCTATTTGTTCACATATTATCATCTCATGTTAGTCTCCTTGGCCTATCATTCGACTGTTACCGTTACTTTAGTTTTTTTTTTTTTTCTTATTTCTGTTGCTTCTTTCCTAAAGGCTACAGCAGGTTATGTGCCAGTCTACAGACGACAGTAGTTATCTGTGGATTCACCTTCTACTTCCCTTTTGTCCTCTTAATTGAACTCTTTTGATATGAAGAAACGATAGAAATATTGCTTTAGAAACAAACGAGCGTAAATATGCGGATGGTTGTGTCGTACTGAATCTTTAAGTTGAAATGATCCACACGGCGCTGTGTCAGCGATAAGCTTCCTTTGTCTTTCTTCTTTTGAGAACGCGAAATTGATTGGACGGGTGCAGGACAGCGCCCTCTATAGAATACGTGGGAAATGCGGGCCGTTTATACCAGAACGCCCGTATAGGATTCGCCGTGGAAATTGCTTATTTACACCACCAATGGCAACACGGGAAGAAGTAGGAGGAGAGGGTGGTACACCGAATTCAATCACCGATTCTCGAGCAGTGTCTGGCCGACGTATTCGCAAATAACGTGCGGCAGGTAATGAGAAAGCTGCTCAGTATGGGATTGTTCTCCAAGATCGAAATAGGTCGGTGCGAACGTGAAGCTTTTGGCAAATATATCGAATTCTTTTATTTTTTTCTAACGTGCGCGCGAAGCAGTTCGCGATCCCCGTTTATAAAATTTCTTAGTAACGGGTTTTAGAAATTGAAGAGAGCACTTTTTTTTTTGGACGTTGTCGCTTCTGAGTGTGCAGAAAATTTTATTATGAACCAGTCAGCACGTGGCACTATTGTTGCCGGTTACACTTTTTATTCGGTATACGCCCTCATCAAGCCGCCTCACTTTGGCTATTTCGTAAACAAACTGCCAACTTCTAGACTGTCGGAAACGAAGTCGAGAACTTCAGCATAGCGACTTTGCAGAGTATGTAAGCGTACCAAGTTTAGGCTAAGGTACTCAAGGCCGGTTGCGCATACTCAAGAAGGTTAAGGGACTCAAGAACCCAAAGACTTGCTTGGATTTCTTCGATACTCTTGTTGCTGGCGTATGCGCAAGCGTCTTGCATCTCCACCTCCAAAGCTCTCAATGTCCCACGATGGTGCGAGTGGGACCGTCAGTCAGATCTTCAGGCAAGATCAGAGAGAGTTTTGTACGGTGACGTGTACGCACAGCGGATGCGGCCACTTCCGCCGCTTCGTTTCGTCGCTGTTCTTTTGCGGCCGATTCCTGAAACGTGGCGAGGCGGGCCCGAACCCCTCCCTCCTCCCCGGGGTCCCATCTGGAGACGCAGTCACGTGGACGGGCGCGTATTTTTGGCGCACCGCAGGCTGTGGCTGAGTGCGACCGCCCTCCGGCGGCCGCGCGGCCATGGCGACCGGATGGGTCTTCGGCCGGTGAGTGATGCTTTGTCAGCTGCCGCCAGCACGGCACGCACACTTCTGTCCGAGCTTTGTGTGGGCCTTGTGGCCGACCGCAGAGTTGCTTGTTGGAGTTGTTAAGCCGGAGTCTTTTGATCTGCCGACGCGTCGTGCTCTTCTCTCGTCTAGCTGTATATAGCACGTAGGTCTAATAAGCTGCCGTGGTTCTCAGCATCTCCTCGTGCTGCAAAGTCCCGCGAGGCTTCGCCGCGTGTCTGCGCCGTAGCTTCTCTCGGGCTGTTCAGGCCCGCACAGACTTCGAGCACGGTGAACAAGGCGCGTCGAAGACGCTTCAGGGCGTATAGCCTTGTTCGCGCAGCGCACGAGTGAAGGCGGCCTCTTCGGGGAACACGCCTTTATCCACGGTGATGCAGACAGGAAGGACCGAACAGGACCCGTATCTCACCGTGCATCACTTTCAAAAATGTGTTCGCGTTCTCGCGACGTATAGTGCCCTGCTCTCTGCTCTTTTCTCGCTGAAACAACGGTGCCCTCGCCACCTCTCAGGCAATACTTGACTTTGACTAAACGCTATATTCCGTCGAGAATGCTGCCGCGGTAGCTGCCTGTCTCACCAGGTGTGCGTTAGCGTGGCGTGATTAGCGAGCTGTATGAACGCTGTTTTCAGTCTGGTGGCGATTACACGTAGCAGCACATCACGCGCGTGATGTCGACACATCTTTCGCGAGCCTCGTTTTGCGTTTTCTCCAAGTGTGAAGTAACGTAGAGTACGGCTGCACCCACGGCACTGATGTCGTTTGGACAGCGCCATCACGACGTATTAGTGGTCCTCGTATGTATATTGTCGCGTGCGTGACACGCTCCGATTCGGAGCGCCGATTCCTGCGACGCGTGCGTGGGTGCCCTGTGGCACGTGGCCAATCCTCACACGCGCCTCGTCCGAGCGGGTGTCACCAAGCCAGAAAAATAAACAGCGGCCTTTCCACGCCCAAGATTATTTTTCGCCCCGAGCCCGTAAGCTAGCCGTCTTCGCGTGACAAATTGGCGTTTAAGATGCTGTAGAATCGGGCGTGGGCCCGTACGACACTGCTTCAATGTATACAGCACCCAGAGCGAGTTTTCTTAGGGAGTGCTTGATCTGTGAGGTTGGTGGGGGTGATGATGGTGATGGCGTTTGGTGTTTTGTAGCGCAAGGACCAGGGATGACCATATAGCTGCACCGAGGCATGCTCTGTTGGTAGATTTCTCTACCCAGTTGTGATAAAGGGTTAACATTTCCAAAATAGAAACGAATAGTGAAAAGGGATGTCTCGTAAATTTAGTTTTAATTTCTTTTGCTCCATTGAAATCGCAGAATGAGTGATTGCGGGCCCAATCGGGGCAAGCAAGGTTGCCAGAACTTTGGTACCTAGCGCCGCAATTGTGCGTTTAGTTAAGGAAACTCTGGCGTTTAAGGCGTTTTGACGAATAAGCCGATTGCGTCTTCCCCGCGTGTGACGAAACCGCTACGAGTACTTGCATTTAAACGTGTCATTTTGCTGAGGGTGACGAAGTCGTCAAGTATTGGAAGTCGTTGGAAGACGAAGCGACACATGTTTGGCATATCTCTGCGCTGTGTACCAAATATTTGAAGACTGGCCTGAACATACACTGCTACACTTGTAGCGCCCCGGGCAGTATTCCGCCACGTTTTCTTTTTTTCTTTTTTTTTTCCATGCGCGATGTATAGTGCAAGCGAATGCAGGCATAGCGAATGCACTGTGCTTTATATATTAACAATTGATGTCTTATTGCGCGTGATCAATACATATCGCGCAAGAGGATGCATAAGTGCACCAATAACAAAACACTACGTGAATCACATCTCAGCAAAACCATCTCTCACAATGCCCTGCCCTGAAGGGAACAAGTTCTTCACTTTTTTCGTTTTCGAGGAAATGTGTGAATGAATATCATGTGACGCAATATCGAATATGCAACAATCCGCGCGTTTGAAATCTCACTCTAGTAAATTCCCGTAAGAACCCTGTGGAGGAACTGTGTACACAGCGCGTCTTCATAAAACGCGAACGAAAAACCATGAGGAATCTACAGGGTGTTTTTTTTTTAGCTGCAACACATTCTTTAAATTAGAAAAACATAAATCGCGGGAATGTATTGTGTACCAGTGACGAAAGCCGTGGGGGCGGCGACATCGACGTCACAGACGCTCTTTTCCCGGCCGATTTCGGTTTCAAGGAGCCTGCCACGGGGAACTAATTGTTCGCGTAGCTCCGACATGCACTCCGCTATTTTTTTCTCTATCCTTTTCTTTTCTCTTGTTGTGTCTCCTTTCTATTGTCTTTCATTCCCCTCACCCCACTTCCACTGCACAGGGTAGCCAGCCGGTCTCAGCACTGGCTAACCTCCCTGTCTTTCCTCCCTCCTTTCTCCTCCTCCTCCTCCTCCGCTATTCAAAATTTGATCGTTGGGACAGGTAGTGTAGAGGACGGGCTCCAAAGTACTCATTTACTGTAGCCACCAATTGCTGATAATTAAAAAGTTAATTAGCGTGATATCGCTAATTATACATACAAGTGCGGTAATTGTTCTGTATCTAGAGGCCGCCAACCCGCATACACTCGAATGGTACACAAGACATTCCCGCGATTTATGTTTTTCTCATTTAAAAAATGTGTTGCAGCTAAAAAAAAAACACCCTGTATATAGCCGGTTGCACATGAGACAACTGCGGCTCCCGATCCCATCCGGACCTCGCACCGCAGCATTCGTAGCGCAGAATCCTGCTCCGGTTGCTTTTCCTTCGTGCGAGTAAAGAAAAGTCAGCACCGACGCTGGCTACCGGAAGGGACGCGGCGGTAGCTTCCAGGGCTAGCTTTTACTGACAACCAAGAATGCACCAATACGAAAACGCCGCCTGTTTAGAGACGATTCATAAGCGAAGAAACGCCCACGGCAAGCGCTTCACTTTTGTTCGCGTGTCAATCGACTCTTTGAAGTGTGTAGATTTGGGCTCGTTGTCTTCTCTTGTCCTTGTGTCTTGCGCGCTGTAGTCACTTCAGTCAATCGACTCTTTTGACGCTGTTTTCGAGTACCTGCATAACCAACTAACGCAAATGACAAGCACTTGTGCAAATACGCAACGAACGCAAAAGCCACAATAGAAACACAAGACGAGGAGCAGAGTGTGCAGTAGTGTGCGCAACGAACTACCGAAAGCAAGAACCTTTGCCTGCGCAGTCTACGCGACCTCTCCGCTTTGCGTCAGCTTAATTACCGTACGCCCTGGTTTCTGTGCATGGCTTTCCATGCGGGCTCCCCACGTGTCAGGGGCCGAGCCAGCGGGAAGGAAAACTCGAGTCAGTTCTTCGGGACTCCGCAGTTTCGGCTTAAGCACGCAAAACTGCTCTTCAGAAATAATTGGTAGCTCATAACTATGGCGTGCGCCCTCTGACAGGTTAGACGTTGCGGGCTTTAACTTCCCCTAACTAGGGTTGTCGAGTGCAGTTCGCTGTGGAGGAGTGCTAGCTTCCGAGTTTGACCGCGTGGCGTTCCTTAACGAGCACGTATAATATGGGTGTTGGCGCGGATTGAAGGTATATACGACGTCGCGATTTTTATGCTCGGAAGGTCCTAACTCCGCACCCTCTTCCAGGCCATGTGCTACCGCTACAGGCTAATATTCGCGCCTCAGAACAATGTACGTGTTAGACGGTAAAGGTTGCGACGTGGGCTTGTTAGCATGTCATATTCACTTCGTGATAGCGCATCACTGAACGAGGACACGCAGAGAGAAGACAAATGGCGACACTTAGCGCCGGGTGTCATCTGTCTTCTCGTTGTGTGTCGTCGTTCAGTGATGTGCTATTACGAAGTGGTTATCTGTAGACGCCCCGCCACGGTGGTCTAGTGGCTAAGGTACTCGGCTGCTGATCCGAGGGTCGCGGGATCGAATCCCGGCCGCGGCGGCTGCATTTCGATGGAGGCGAAATGTTGAGGCCCGTGTGCTGTGCGATGTCAGTGCACGTTAAAGAACCCCAGGTGGTCGAAATTTCCGGTGCCCTCCACTACGGCGTCTCTCATAATCAGAACTGGTTTTGGGACGTAAAACCCCACAAAACAACAAAACAACATATCTGTAGACGTGTGTGTGTGTGTGTGTGTGTGTGTGTGTGTGTGTGGTTCACGTTCGAATGGGCGCGAAATACGTGCCACAGTGCCGTTGAAAGCATCCCGACATGCACATGTAGGTTTAAGGCTAAACTTCTGCTATCCGAGATAAACTGCCGTTATTTTAGAAAATCTGCTGCAGCAACAGCGTCATATTCGCCTGCGTCATGAGCGCTGCGTCAGCATTACCCTTTTTTTTGGATTTACCCATGTATAGCACAGCCGAGCAATTTTACGCCCGACGAAGCGTACAGAGACGGATATATCGTCATAACAAGGCAGGTAGACTCGCATGATAATAGCTATTTTACTCACTGTTCTGACATAAGTATTATAGCGTAACCCCCTTTGTGATTTCACTCTAATTGGCGTTTGCCGCATCATGTATCAATATCCATATATTGAAATTACGAAAACCCAGAAATCTAAGCTGGAGACCCTACTTCGTCAGATTTCTCGCACTATATTGGGTACCTCTCAATACGCCAAGTCTGATAGGGTTCAAGGAACGGCTATCCTTCCAAACCTCGACGAGTTGGCTCAAATTCACCGGGAAGCACAATTCACGCGTCTCAAGCTATCCTCACAAGGATATGCTCTGCTTCGTGAATTGGGCTATGATATATCTCCACCTGTCGCACTTGAACCATCCCGGCCCCCATGCGTGACGCTCGACCAGATCAACGTCGAACCTGTGCCGCGGAACATGGATCGAGATACCCAAACAGGACGACGCGAACCACGAGCCCAACATCTCCAAGAAACCACAGGAGAGTGGATCCTGTACACGGACGCATCTCCGTCTCAGACCGGCGAGGGCTTTCGAACGGGAATAGCTTCCGATGGACTACCACTTTCATGGGGCTTCCATTATAACATCGGTACACAATGCATGGCCGAAATCACAGCCATAGCAGAGGCAATTACTATGCCCAACCCAAATGCCCGTTGTTTACTCATACGAACAGACAGCCAAGCAGCCTGTCTAGCCTTCGCGACAGGACCTTCCAGACGCGCTTTACAGCACACTAACAAAGCACTTAGATGCCCACCCTTCGCTACGTGTTCGAATACATTGGATACCTGGTCACTCAGGGATAAGAGGGAATGAAGTGGCACACGCCATGTCCCGTGTAAGTCTCCCGGGCCCTCCCCTGTGGTGGTCGGATTCACTGAAGCGAACCGAACTACTTGCTCTGGCGCGTTTAGATAGGCGCGAACGATTAGACGAGATGCGCAACAACCGCAGGGTTTATCCTGATCCACCTCACTCCATGACGAGAGGCGAGGCAGCCCTGGTGAGGCGTGCCCAAACTCACTCTTTGATGACGCCTCACATTGAGCACTACGTACAAGGCAAGGACGGGTCTCCTTCCTGCGTGGCATGCGGTGGATTCCCCGATAACGCCCACGTTCTGTGGAATTGTCCAGGTAGTCGTGCAGCTATGGGCGAGAGCCTCAAACACATACCAACCAAACTAAGACCTGCGACCCTGAAGGAGTGGCTGGCGGACTCCTCCCCAGACATCATGAAGGCACTACTCCGACATTTGACACTTCTAGGCCTGCACGTGCAAGAGCTATAGGGGGCCTCGAAATAACCTTAATGTTCCGCTGGTGGTTTCGGTCAGCTGGCTCGCACAGGAGTTAACGTTCGCGGAAAAAAAAAAAAGAGCGATGGTTCAAAGAATATGCCCCTATGGAAGACGGTTGTTCATTGAAGCTGTCTGTCGCAAGTGAAGGCCTGGGGACCGGTCGTTATATAGCCGCCAAAACGCTGTCGTTATTACGCCATTCGCTATATCGCTTTTGTAGAGAGCTCCCGAACGCTGGTCAATGAGGAAACACGCTCAGGAGGAGGAAGGTATAATGATTAGGAAGGAATAATGATTATGATAATTATGATGATGTCTAGGCGTCTCTGTGCATGTATAAGGTACGAAGAATTCACGTTTGGCGTTCACCGTTTCAGCACCATCGGCAAGAATAAAAAGAAAGTATGCGGACCATGCTTTGGGAGGCGATAGCGGCTGCAAGGTTCACAGCGCGAGCGAAGTTTAACGTCAGGGCGAAGTTTAACATGATTCAAGGCACCCACGACCTCAGCGCTCAGAACGATATGAGCAGAACGGCGTTGCAGCCCTGCAGCCGCCTCGTGGCCACCTAAGCCGTGGTCCGTTTACTTCTTTGGCCGATGGCATTTCATGAAAGGACTAGAAATTATCACAGAGCGTCACTAGAGCTGTAACAACTCTCTCTCATGGCTACTGTGTGACACAGAGCGTTTCTACGTTTACACCGATTCGCGAGACGCAATTAGGGCATTCGAAATGGGTAACCTCGCTCGAGAGGCGGCCTCCATTCTAGAGAAGAGGGCTTGCCCCGGTTCACATTATATTACGTGGTTCCCCGCACACATGGGGACGAACGTTCTTGAGGGCTTCCCAAACCTCAATGAGCTGGCTCACGACCGTGCGCGAGAACTCACGCGCCGCGGCGGTCTGGCGGCTCCGGAGGGGCAGGAAGAGGCTCAGCAGAACGACCCACTTCTCACATTCAATGAAATTACTAAACATTACCAACTTGGCCGGAGAGTCTACCCTCTTCCTCATCCGAAGCTCAGCAGAGGCCAGTCAGTTACTCTACGAATGTTGCAGACGGGCTCTTTCCCGTCCCGGGGCTTCCTCAGTAAGCTATACTCGGACGTGGACCCTGGCTGCCCCGACTGCAGTGAAACTTTTTGTTCCATGGCTCACATGCTCTGGCGATGTCCCGCGTTGCCTAACGACGTTCTCTCCAGCGAAGCTGAATGGGAGGAGGCCATCACAAGCACGGTGCTCCAAAAGCAAGCCCAGGCTATCCAGAGGGCCCACGAAAGGGCGGAGCGTCATGGCGTTCTTTCCTCCACGTGGGTGCGGCCAGCGGTTACAACGGCCTCCCGCTAGGGAGTCCTTACGTAGCTCCTCAGGATTAATTAAAGTTCATTGTCTGTCTGTCTGTCTGTCTGTCTGTCTGTCTGTCTACGTAGCTGGCGGTACTGGGTCCGTATTCTTAGAACGGTTACCTTTCGTGCGCGCTGATTGGTTGGTTGAAGAAATGCAAGTCAAGTCAAGTCAAGTCAAGTTTATTAAATGCTTCTGTTGAAATGCATGGTTAGCATATTACAGAAGGTGGTCCCGAAGTTTCAGAGAAACAGACAAGGGGACCTCCTGTGGCTACATGAATGGGGTAGTTACAAAAAATGCAGCAAAAGCATACAGACGCATGAGCAAAGAAGAACGAGTTTGACTAACAATATCAACAGATCAATACACAATAAAAAGGTAATACTCATTACTGAAAAAAAAATTCCATGGAAATAATCAACAGCAAGCGCCGGAACAAGAATAACAGATGAAGAATAATGAACAGCGCTGTATGACAAACGCAACTTCTTTCATCATCAGCGGTATCAGTTATACAAAAGCAAATGTTAAATACGAAAATAGCACGTAAAAGTTGAGAGCTTGTAACAGTTAATTACACAACTGAGATGAGTTTATCAGTTCCTGAACAAAATATTTCTTGCTGCTCGTGGTGAAAACATGAATGTTATGTGATGATTTTAAGTCGAAAGGCAGTGAATTCTAAATAGCTGTGCTTGTAAACAAGCAAGTAGTTGCTACGTCACGCGAGCACACAAGATTATACGTCACGCAAGGCGACGCTGTCGCCTTTAGCGATCATCTCAGAATATACGTTTAAGAGGCCAAGAAGAAAAAAATGGTTCTTTGTTCATGCCGTTATCCCCGACTGCTCCCAATCCGGGGCTCCGAATACCTCCTGTAAACATGCAGTGAACTGTGTTCAAGATCTCATTGACTATGCAGTAAGCGACAGTTTTACAACGTTCAATTTTAGATGGCATCGCGCATGCGTGCGATGGGATAGATCGTTTAATGTCGCGCATAAATAGCTTGCGGTCGATTTTGCGGCTGCGTAACAGTCTGCAGCGGTTCGAATAAAAGTTGTAAAAGGCTCGTAAACGTCGGGTAACAGTTCCGTTTTGAGGTTTTCGTAAATACAAGCGGTTATTTATTTATTTTTATTGCGCAGATTGTTCGCATGGTACACAGAAAATGTCGTAAAAAAGAACCTTACATCTTCCTGTCATTCTTGAGTGTTCTGCATGTATACTCTGTATATGCTGTTCGTATAGTTAAGGCCGTCATTTAAAATTTGATTTCAGCCTCTGGGTCACCGTGCTTATTGATCGGGCCCGTTTAACCACACGATTGCTTTCTTGTTCTTCGTTGTGAGCCACGTACTTGCAAGCGCCATCTGTACACCTACACCCGTTGTAAATAATGGACGTGGTGCATTTTATGACTCGAAGTGTACCAGACCTCAAGAACTAGAGTGCTTTTACGATCATTATTATTAGTATACGGAAAGAGAAAGGGTACTGTCTTGTTTTTTTAGCTTTCACGTGTTGTGGTATAGCGTAAATCATGTCATAGATTTTCTTTTGTTGCTTATTTTGTAAGCCATGTGAGGCGAAGATAAAAAGCAGCTATCCAGCAGTAGCGCGCATCCTTGTATCTCTTCTCTTTTTTTTTTGCTTTGTTTTACGCATGGGCTATCGGTCTTAGTTCTGCGTGTTTGAATTTCGTCTTGCGCGATGACGGCAGCTACAGTATGCAAGGTATCATTAGAACTATCGTTCCTGACAGCTTGGTTTGTACGCGGCAAAGATCCCTTCTCTACTGGAGCTGACCTAGCGTTGCTTTAATACCCATGCACTTCGAGACCACACACAAACGCACTTTCAGTGGTCAGTATTTTTTTTTTTTTTTTCGTGGATAGACCTTGTTTTATAGCCGCCAAAAGGGCCTGCTGACACATTCACTACCTAGCTGGTCACGGCACGTGGCTCCAGGATTTTTCTCGATGCATTTGTCGTTCCTACCGTCCTGCATGATTACCCGATGCAATTTGAATTTGGTTTGCAGGGGCAGTTTCTTTACATGAACTGCCTTTTCAGCGGTCACTGCCCTTTCTTCGTGTGTGTGTGTGTGTGTGTGTGTGTGTGTGTGTGTGTGTGTGTGTGTGTGTGTGTGTGTGTGTGTGTGTGTGTGTGTGTGTGTGTGTGTGTGTGTGTTTTCAGCGTTTTAATCTTCGAACCATTCATTCTTCCTCTATTGTTTTCCGTGGCCCCGTGTGCGTTTAATGAAAGGGTCACTGAAGTATTAACGGCGCACAGAAGGCGGATGATCCGATGCTCCTCTCCTTTGTGTCTCCGTCTGACATCGCTAAAATTTATTTACTATAGTCAAGTACCTTTTTCTGTATTGGGATCCACGAGGAACATCCCTGCTCGCGTTCTTTGCGATATCTACACACTTCGGGCGATGGTATAAAGTCGTACTTTTGGAAGCTGCCTGTGCAGATTGTTTAGATACCTACAGAAATAAATGTCCGCATGCTCTTATCTAAACTGTGAAAGGGAAGATTACATCCACCCGTTTCTGTAGCATTATGCGACAGGATAAAATTTGCTAGCCGGAACAGGACTAACCTTTCGTCGTTTGGGAAGGGAGGGAGAGAAAAAAATACCTTATTGGTATCCTGTGATTTTCAGGGGTGGGCTGGGCTGTAAGTCCCGCCTAGGCTTCGGCCGAGGGTTTTTGAGCGTCGGCAGCTTCCTTGGCCCACTGGATAGCCCATAATTGGTCATCTAAGGATGAGCTGAGCAGAACGGCTCCCTAGCGTTCTCATAGCTGGTTATCGGAGTTAGGAGCCCTTGGCTCTGTCTGATACTGGGGCATTGCCATAGTATATGCTCTGAGGTGGCTTTATTGTTACACTTCGCACACTTATCAGTCTGGTAGATATCCGGGCACAGGAGGTGTAAGAGTACTGGCGTTGGGTACGTTTTTGTCTGTAGTTGGCGCTATTCTATTGTCTGTTCTTGGTGGGTGTAGAGTGCGGTACCGTAAAGGTACGCCGTTGCAGTCCGTAGTGATTGTGAAGCATTTTTTTTTTCTTTTGAAAGGTCTGTTTGGGTTTGATTTCAGCTTTGCGATAGCAACTTGTGGATGTCAGTCTGCCTTTTCATAACGATTCTTCCATTTTGCGGGATTATTCCGCTGAACTGGTTCGCCCTGCATCTAGGCTGTCTATAGTATACGCATAACTTGCTGTGAAAATATATTCACATTGTCGTGATGGTGAAAAACTGAGCTGCCTGCGCGTTTGGTGGAGATTTAAGCTTCTGTTGGGCGCACTTCTGTGTAGTCGGACAAACAACACTGGTAGTGCAGCGGTAGCAGCGTACATTCGGTCGTCGTTGAAATCTCGTCCACGGATGAAACGACATTTACCTCCGTGTGCATGCGTCATCGTATATTCCAGCGTAGTAAGCGTATACTTACACCGCTGTTCGCGTCGCGCATGCAGTATGTTTAGAACAGGGGATAACATTCGAAAACCTTCTGATGCGTGAAAGCCGTGAAAGCGAGTCCTTCGCCGGGCGACAATCTTGGAAGTTATAACGTTTGGCATGGTCATCGAGAGATGGTCACCGTTAAAATAAAAGAAAAACGTGAACCATTGTACTCGAGTCATGGTCTCGATAACCCGTATCGGATGCCCTTGTTCTCATCCGCAGTTCACTTCATGAAAGAGATTGCTTGTTGAGATACAGCTTGTCTGCATGTAGCATGCCGTTCGATTCGGTTCCTTAGGGAACCGAATCGAACGGCATGCTACACGACCAATTGGCACGCGACCAATATGTCGCGTGAACTATTTCAATTCGTAGCATTACTTGACGAGGTCGGTTCTGGAATAAAATGCGCCTGTCCGTTCGTGCCCACCCCCCGAAAAATGTATGCTGATTCCGGAGACTACGCAACCGCTCCACGCCAATTTGAGGCATAAGAAGTGAATGAGATTGCTCACGTTTTGTGAGGGAAAGAAAATTTTGCTTCAAACGCAAGCCTAAGTCATCTGCCAACGTTTCATCTTGTTAAGAAAAAGAGGTCAGAAGGAAAGAAAAAAAAGAAACGAAATGAAGTGAGTGCACGGCCGTTTGGTTTGGTTGAGATGGATGCGAAGGGTATGCCGGGACTGTCAGTGTGATGAAAGGAGTTACCGCTCGCCAGTACGCGGTGCTCCGTGACGTCGCCTATAGCTTTCAGCTTTGCGAGAACAAAGTTTGTGGACGCGCCCGTTGTGTGTGCGCAGCCCGGGTCTCTCGGGGGGATTTCGACGAGAAGAAAGAATTGCCTCGGCTCTTTTGCGGTGCACGTTTCACCATCTCGATATCCGATGCTCAACCGTCTTTCTTTTGTTTTTCTTTTTTTCACCCTTATGATTCCTCCTGCGTGCCTCTCTTCTTCCCTTCCTTCTTTCCGTGCTTCTCTAGCTATGCAGCAAAAAGTTTGTATTCTCAGTGATGCTTGCCGCTCCTTCGGCGCATTTTGCCGCATCGACTTTAGCGCACCCCTTTTTCGCCGCTCTTTATATACTCTCCAGTTGTGTGCACCGCGGAGTACGCCATATGCGGATCCTTTCATCCTGCCAGCAGGATGCTATATGACCGGAGGAAACGCTCCTTTATTATGCGTCTCCATTATTTGTATCCACTATCATCGGTGTCCCGTTGAGCGGATGGATCACGGCAGGACTGGTAACGCACAATGGACGATCTCTCTCTCTCTCTCTCTCTCTCTCTCACACACACACACACACACACATGCACACACATACACATGTGCGTGAAGCGGACTCCCGTGTCGTTAAGCTTTTCTTTCCCCCGGATAGTTGTCCTTGGCATTGCATACACGAAAGCACAAAAGGTGCGTCATACGTCATAAACAAGTATATTTTCTTGTTTACGCGTTCTACGATTTGTTTATGAGGAATGCGTCTCGTAATAGCTTTCGCCGCAGTGCACGCAACTCGCGGCGAGTCCGCTTATATGGTCTGGCGCAGCTGGCGAAGTGTCAGGGGCTCCGCGATGGCGTTGCCACACTGTTCGGTATACATTTCATTCCTCGTTTTCTGCTGTCTCTCTCTGCTATTGTTTCTCCCGCGGCGTCTGTTTCGCGCGATGCTGCTGCTGCTATTTGCCGGCCTGTGAGCTCCACCGCTGTCGGGTATTGTGTGGCAAACTTGCGCTTATTGGTCCGCTAGAACGCTCGAGTCTTGGTTATGCGCATATAGCACGATATTCCAGAAAGCGCCACCCCCCCCCCCCCCCCCCCTTCGTTTACTCAACTTCTCAGAAAACTCTCGCTGTTTAAAATCTGTTTTACCCAGTTACTGTTCTTTTCCCTCTATTTCTTATGCGCTGATGTGGTCACTTGCTACGGTTTTCTAACTGCATGCATCGTTTGTTTGTTTGTTTGTTGGCCATCCGACTGTTCTCTTGAGCGTCGTTGATTTGGAATGACCACTACTCCGCGCAAGTGTCCGTTCTCATTGCCCGAGAAAATAGGTTATCCTCTTATTGGAGCGCGAATCGTTTTGCAGTTCATTTATAATATGATTTGCGAGTCGATTCCAGTGTTTTGCTGGACTCGTCTTTTTTTTCTTTTTTAGTCCGCAATGCACGAGCTACACTGATCCCCCTGCACTGTTTGCATCAGACAGCTTGCGCCTTTCCTTTTATTTTTGTTATATAGTTCGTGTTTTCTATTCTTCCCTAACGTATCTGCACAAACAGGGCGTATAAGTTGCGTTTAACTTCATTCGCCCGGCACTGTGCTATTTCGTCTCATCAGTTGCTATATACGCTACCGTTTGTAGTTATAAGGAGTGAAGTACCTGCGGTGTGCCATAATTTCAGAATCTACATCGCTTGCTGCAGCTTTGACCATATGCATTCTATTGTGTAAGTAAAACCAGCTAGTTGCCGTGCTCGTTCTACTGATATGCAGTTGTTGCCCGGTGCCATCGATGGCTTTCGTATATCTGGGACGCCCGCCGCTCAAAGTTCATTAGGATGTAGGTGTGTTGGAGGAATGTTTACACAAGAGCAATCAATCGAATCTTTATGCGGGCGACCGCTTTTTTTCGGTGTTGTCTGCAGAACGAGATGACGACGTTTGCCGATAGGTCGACTATCACCACACATCGTCGTGACCGAAGACGAAAAACAGAAACAAAAAAAAAATGCCTTCCTAAGATGGGTCTTTCTTTAGGCTGTGAAAAGGTGCTGTGTTGCTTCTCGGATATTTCTGCTGAGTGAACGCGAATGAAAAAGTAAATAAGGTTCTCTTTTACATTACATATATAGGCAAAGCTGTGTTGCATACTCGTACACATAATGTCGATTGGGTTAGCAGCTGTATATCGGGTAGAATCTTAAGATGACGCATAACAACCATAGTAGGGTAAAGATTGCAACCTCTGTACGCTCTCATACATACATACATACATACATACATACATACATACATACATACATACATACATACATACATACATACATACATACATACATACATACATACATACATACATACATACATACATACTTTTTTTCTTGCAATCGCACTGTAATATAGACTATTTCTGACTGCGAACTTGTTGAAAAACGCCTGCTTCTTGGTCAGCAATCCCCGGTAGTGGGTACGAACTTTAATTAAAGAAAAACAATTCGTGGAACCCCGTCTCCAGCCATTGCAACTCGTCGCTGCACGTTCTGCATCGTTGTGTCCAATCGAAGACCAGGGGCATACACCGGCACGCGTTCTTGTGCTTCGCGCACGACGCGGTATGCTCGGCACGCCGTGTATTCATCGTCTGCGGGTCCTGTGTGCGCCTCCTTTCGTGTTCTCTCTCTCTCTCTCTTTTTTTTTTTTTTTTGCTGCCTATGAGGAGGCAGGCTGCGCTGCGCAGCTCGTAAACGCGCTGCTAGGTCTTCCCCTTTTACTGTTTATTTTGTATACATCCTCCTTGGCCATTTTTCCCGCATTCTATAACGTGGTACCAGTGTTCGAAAAAACTTTGGCCAATCATTAAGCCACGTGACTTCAGCTGCTGTATTTTAAATTCGGAGCTTTTATTGGAGAACTTAAATCACTTTCACCGTATCTATCTATCTATCTATCTATCTATCTATCTATCTATCTATCTATCTATCTATCTATCTATCTATCTATCTATCTATCTATCTATCTGTCTGTCTGTCTGTCTAATCTAATCTAATCTCCTACGTTTCGGCGCTCTCCTGGTCATCTCGTTCACATGGTGTGCATCAATTTTTTATGGAAGGGTACATATTGATGGCAAACATGATTGATTGATCTTTACAACGATAAAGTGATATACTCGCAGTTATGTTTTCTTGTTCGTTTTCTCCTTGATGTGGACTGAAGTCCCGTCAAGAAGATGATCGACGTCGATGAAGCAGGAGGCAGGTCGGAGGTAATGAACTTGAAGGTATATTGTAGCAAGTATTTACAGTCATATGTACATCTTGCCGAAGCACACTGATGATAACATAGACATCAACAGCGTCTTACTCTTCTACTTAACTTTTCTTAAGTTAGAGCCTAGAACACTGTTACTACATACAACGAACTTAGTCTCACTGTTCGACCACCGAGTTGTTACGGCCCAGACAGAAGTTGCATCGTACGGAGTCTTACTGATCGATCAGTTAAGTGATTACAGCCTAGACTGAAGGGAAACGAATTCCGTCCAGTCTTTAGTACCTTGCGGTAACAAAGAAAAGGGGAGGTGGCCACTGCTGGTCCGCCTCAACCTTCTGTTATCCAATCTGTTTACCCTCAGATTAAGCCACTCCCTAGTGGGCTGTCCCTAATCTCGACAGCAGCGTCTTTGCAGTTTACACAGGCATTTTGGCATTCTTTCCCATCATGGCTCTCCCTCTCCTTATCCCACGCTCTCAGATATTCTCACAGTCGAAATATCGTTATCGTAGCAGCCCTGCGGCATTCGCGCCATCTCCCAGGCTCGTCCAGTCGAACCCTGTCGTAAAGTGGGTTCCGGGGAACACTGCGTGTCTTCGCCTTTCCCGCAGCTCGGACCGTGCATTGCTGCGACTCAACCCTTCGTTCCAGTCGGCGCGCCGAAAGCGCATGCCGGTCGTTAAAGAATTGGTTGGGCCAAGCGCATTGTCGCTTCGAGCGACGATTAACGATACTGCTATCACATGTGGCTCATACCCGTATGCTCGGCCCGTGGTATGCGCCACAAGTGTTTGAATTTGATAAACCTTATCTCAGTCAAGGACAACTAAAATAGACATTTAATATATCATTAGAATACGCTTAGAAACGTTAGTCATAGCGTTTGTCGTAGCTTGCGGCTGAGATGCAGATATGTAAGAAGCACACAGACACCTACGCAACCTATGAAGCGGTAGCGGGGTATCGAACCTGTGACCCTGATGTGGGAAGCAAGACCGGTACCACTAGGATACGGTGGCTCCTCCCACACTGTGCATGTAGTAAATAAACCCATTGCAGCAACACCTGTAATTATGGTGCTTGTGTAACGTGAATTGCGCGTCTAATGTGTGACATAATCCCTATCATAGCAATACATGTGTTCTGCTTCCATTCGGTATGCTTTTATGCTCGAACTCTGCTCGATCCCGTATGAAGACTTCAACGAACGGCGCTTGTGATAACACGCCAACGCACCGTATGGTGCATTTTTCTTCGACAGAAGAGACGTCTGTGCTGTGCATTAGCGTGAGTGCCAACGTTACGTCGTACGATGAGCTGTCATTCAATCGCCACCGTGCTGTCGACGTTGCTAGTTAGCTCACTAAGCACACCCCCTCGTGCACTTTGCGCAAAAGCCTTGATCCTACTCTTAACGCTTGGCTGATCGTCAGACTATGCGGCATAGACACTTTCCTCGGTGACTGCTTCGCATGACACCCGATTCCCACAATGCGCTGGATCTGCAGGATTTTTACTTGGGCTCTAGGACTACTCGTCTGCACCGACTAATGCTGGCCGGTGTTGAGTATAGATTATGGCTTATTATCGTCTACTGTTGGCTAAATTACGGCTATGTGATTGCGAATGTTGGCTGTCCGCCGTTATAGCGCCAGCATTGAATTTATGCAACGTCAGTGCATTGAGTAAGCAGCCTCCTTCCCCTTCCCCCCCCCCCCCCTTCTTTTTTCTTGTTTCCCTCCCCGTTCCAGTATTTCGGGTGTTGCTCGCACATCGTCGTTTCTGCGTACAACGCTACCGGCGCCCCTTTCTCGAAAAAGAAATGGTGGAGAATGATTACCGTTCCGACAGACACTGAACTTTTTTTTTGGACAACGAATCTGGTTTTCACAGGACGCTAAAAGAACACGGCGAACAGCGCTGCAGTCAGCTAGGACGTGAGCTGCGTAGTCGTCACCTCGGCGTAAACCGCCTATAACCCAGTTAGAACATCTAAGGTACTCACCGTATACGTACGGCTGAATTGACAGCTCGGCGGACGTCTTCAGTTTTTGTTCCCCATTTTGGCGGAATTCGGCAAAAGAGACAGCTCCGAAACAGTGTCAGGCAGTGTCGCACATGACCGAAGAACATTTTTTGTAGGCGCATCGGATGGCGACTTGTGGACTGTTATACTGGACTCGTACTCGTTTCATTTCTTGTCAAGACAGAGAAATTGGGAAAACATGTTTGCTCCTGCCATCGTTCCATGGAGTGAACTTCAACGTGTAGACACAGGCGCTGCAATCGAGAGGTCCCTCAGCGGCGTCCTGAGGGCGCCAAGCTCCTGTCATCTGGTTGTCAGAACAGCGGACTGCGCTCTTTCATCTTTTTCTTTTCCTATATATTTCTTCTTTCCTAAGAGTGCGTTGCTTTTTACTTGATGGAGATTTTCGAGATACAGAAACGGTCTCGAAAATGTACGAGGCGAGGAGAGCATTGGCGACATTGTTACGTCTCCATCGAGCGCCTTATCATGAACATTGTTTGACAAACGCTGCACGCGTGAAAAAAAGGGGGCACGCTGAAGTGTGTTCGCACCTCTATATTGGAATGGCTGAGAAAATATAAGGCCCTCTCGGAGATGGAAAGTACTTCACATTGTGTGTGTGTGTGTGTCACCAAACCCGTGCTATGATGTACGGGGCGCGATCGCCGGAAATAATTCCAAGAACCAACGTCTTGGTTCCCCGAAAAAGATCCCACGAAAGCTTGGACAATAAGAATTTTTGGTCCCCTTTAGCACACTAGCAAAACGCCAGCAGTGGTTCAAAGACCGAGTCAGAGCCAAGGGTGGTCAAACAAAACAAATATATTTTCATCAAATAGGCAGTCACTCAAACGTACACAACACGGCTTTCACAAACTCAAAAACAGATGGGTCGCAAAGTTATACAAGGCCAACCAACACGAACAAGTTCATGCACTGCTACAATGACAAAACACAAAGAGTCCTATTCACCAAGACACTCGGCGTCTTCTTGCAGGTGGCCTGTCAGCTGGCTCGGTGTCTGAGTCACGCAGACTTCTTGCTTCTTCTTTTTACTTGCAGCTCTTCTCTCTCTTCGTCTCTTCTTCGCCCCTCCCTGCGCGGCCCGTGTCCGACCGCTTATATAATCCTGGGAAAGGGTACTAGAAGGTTCCGTAGGGCCACGTGACCCAGAGCACACATACAATTGGGAACCTTCTCGCCCACTCTCGAACCTTCTTGGTTGGGGCGGCGCTTCTCTCTCTCTCTCTCCACTGCGCGGGGAGCGTCGGTGTGTACTCTCCGCCTTTTCTCTCTCCTTACGTCTGCCCCGCGAGCGCGCTCTCCGCGATAAGAAAGCTTCTACAACATTCTGGCCTTTTGTAGGCGCGGCGTGACTTTTGAGTGCCTCTTCCGAGCGCCGTTTTTCTTGTTGTTGTTTCGGCCTTTCGACGCCGGGTTTTACTCCAAAATAGGCACTATTTTGTGACACTGCCCCCCACTTTAAGAATATTATGGAATAATATTCAAAACACACAAAATAGTGCACACACAAATATAACCACACAAAGTTCCACAAGTCTTCTCACAATCAGTAGCACATAAGTCCGCTTGAGAGTTCAAACACATAAGTCCACGCACGGAACGTCGCGACACTTTCACAATGAATCGCGCACACACGTCACGTAAAAATACATCGCTTGAAAGCTTCACAACTCGTCGCGTACACACGCGTAATACAATAACACTCAATACATGCATTTTCTCCAAGTTTACAAAACATCCAAATGTAACACACACATCGATACAAGAGAACATCGTTCACTCATCACCAACACTTGCAATCAATCACAACACATGCGGTTCCACTCTGTGAACGGACAACTAAATTCAGGCTCTCGAGACTGCCTTTCTCTTACGCCGCTGTTTGTTCCTTTTCTTTTTCCTCCGGGTGAACCTTGGCGTTAGCTGTTGCGGTGAACGCACCTTATCCACTTCTTCGCAACGCTGTGCTGGCTCCGATGCGATTTGTAGTTCTTTCTCGTCTCTGTCGATCTTCGGAGTCTCCTTGCTCGGTGCTTTATTCTTATTCTCCGAACTCGCGTCAAAAGTTGCGCTGTTAGTGCACACCCCATCTGACTGTACTTCACTGCATGGTATCACTGGTGTGGCAGCCTCTCGCTGTTCGCGAGTCTCCTGGGCTTCTAATGAAGCTTGTGCTGAATTCTTCTCGGAGTCCGGCATTACAGAATGCTCAACAGGCTTCTCTTCGAATCGAGTTCGAGCTGCAGCTGCTGGTGGTTCCCGATGGAGTTCATTCTTCGGCTCTTCACATCGAGGCTTCGGATCGTTAGGGCCTCGTGCACCTCTGATATTTCCCACGATCAGATCATAAAGTGGGTTCTCCATACACAGAGCCGTAACCATCCCACTGTAGTAGGGGGTTTCCACCTTGATCCTCGCTTCAGGGAGCCTCCTCGCTGTACCATCAATTAGGCAAACGATACCTTTCGCGCCTGTGAGCTCGTGGTTCCGGACCAAGTTCCTTCGCACAATTACTGTGCTGCTACCAGTATCTCGTAGCACGCTTACACGCTTTCCTGCTACTTTTCCAAAAAGTACTGGCATATTCTTATCCAGTGCTCCGGGGCGTGTAGTCGTTATGGCACCAACGATTGGAACTTTCTTTCCGTCCTTAAGTTCCAAGAAGCCCTGAACTTTTTCATCCTCTTCCTGTTTCGGCGGGGCATACACACACGACACCTGTTGAACCTCTTTCACTTCATTCCGACACGTGTCAGCCTTGTGACCGGTCTGTCCGCATTTAAAGCACTTCGCACTCGGGCGAGAAAAATTAGTCCGGCAATCACTAGCACGATGTCCCAGCCGATTACACAGGAAACACCTCGTAACAGGTTTCGGAGGGATTCTTCTTTCCTCAGGTGCCGATTGTTTCACATCTTCCATTCCCTCCCTTCTGATCTTGCCAAGATTGGTGCCTCCTTGCGCTTCCAAGAATTGGTCTGCTAATTCCAGCATGTCACTGAGAGACTCGGCTTTCCTTTCTTTCAGATAAAGAGACAGGCTCGGGTGGCAACTGACGAGGAATTGCTCCTTAATGAGAAGCTCTCTAAGCGCACCGTACTCCTGTTCAATTCCCGAAAGTTCAGTCCACCGATCAAAATAGTGGCTGAGTCGCGCAGCATACTGCGTAGCAGTCTCTCCATCGGCGGGCTTTCCCGTCCTGAACTTGTCTCGGAAGCCTTCTACAGTAAATCTGAATCGTTTCAGCAGAGCGGCTTTAACTCTTGCATAGTTCGAGGCATCCGCAGGCGTCAACCTGCCATACACACTGAGTGCTTCGCCACTCAAACAAGTACTCAATGCCGTTGCCCATTGCTCTTCCGGCCAATTCTGACTTCTAGCAACGGTTTCGAATCTGTGCAAGTAGGCGTCTAAATCATCCTTTCTCTCATCGAACGCCACAAGCAGCTTGCTTGGATTCAGTCGGAACGAGCACTCTTCTCTTTCCGTGCTGTCGCCTCGAACAGGCGTGTCAACGCGCTGTTGCAATCGGAGACGTTCAAGCTCCAACTCATGCTGCCTTTGCCTTTCTCTCTCAGCCATCTCCGCTTCTCTCTCTTCTTTCACTCTTTCAGCTGCTATCCTCTCCTTCTCAATCTCCGCTTTCAGTTGTTGTTCCATTCTTTCTCTTTCTTCCTTCATTTTTCTCTCATTCGCTTCCCTTTCTTCTTTCATTTGTCTCTCCATCGCTTCCCTTTCTCTTTCTTTCGCTTCTCTCTCTTCTTTCGCTCTTTCAGCAGCCAGTCTCTCTCTTTCTGCAGCTTCTTTTTCTTTCTGGCTAACCCACTTCCGTAACTCAGCTCCAGCCAGACCCATCTTTTCACCAAGGGCAATCAATTTCTCAAGATCCATGGTGCCCTTCCACAAAATCTAGCCGCGTGCACAAACAAATATCTGCCTATACCTCAACTCTCAAAATATTCTCTGCACACAGGTTAGCGAGAACGTGGTGCAAGACACAATATCGTATACGCCAGCACGTACACAACCCAAGGCTCGTCCTCCGTACTTTGAACACACTTAAGCGCCAAGGAAGTCCTAGTCGCGGACGCCAGAAATATTGTCACCAAACCCGTGCTATGATGTACGGGGCGCGATCGCCGGAAATAATTCCAAGAACCAACGTCTTGGTTCCCCGAAAAAGATCCCACGAAAGCTTGGACAATAAGAATTTTTGGTCCCCTTTAGCACACTAGCAAAACGCCAGCAGTGGTTCAAAGACCGAGTCAGAGCCAAGGGTGGTCAAACAAAACAAATATATTTTCATCAAATAGGCAGTCACTCAAACGTACACAACACGGCTTTCACAAACTCAAAAACAGATGGGTCGCAAAGTTATACAAGGCCAACCAACACGAACAAGTTCATGCACTGCTACAATGAACAAAACACAAAGAGTCCTATTCACCAAGACACTCGGCGTCTTCTTGCAGGTGGCCTGTCAGCTGGCTCGGTGTCTGAGTCACGCAGACTTCTTGCTTCTTCTTTTTACTTGCAGCTCTTCTCTCTCTTCGTCTCTTCTTCGCCCCTCCCTGCGCGGCCCGTGTCCGACCGCTTATATAATCCTGGGAAAGGGTACTAGAAGGTTCCGTAGGGCCACGTGACCCAGAGCACACATACAATTGGGAACCTTCTCGCCCACTCTCGAACCTTCTTGGTTGGGGCGGCGCTTCTCTCTCTCTCTCTCCACTGCGCGGGGAGCGTCGGTGTGTACTCTCCGCCTTTTCTCTCTCCTTACGTCTGCCCCGCGAGCGCGCTCTCCGCGATAAGAAAGCTTCTACAACATTCTGGCCTTTTGTAGGCGCGGCGTGACTTTTGAGTGCCTCTTCCGAGCGCCGTTTTTCTTGTTGTTGTTTCGGCCTTTCGACGCCGGGTTTTACTCCAAAATAGGCACTATTTTGTGACAGTGTGTGTGTGTGTGTGTGTGTGTGTGTGTGTGTGTGTGTGTGTGTGTGTGTGTGTGTGTGTGTGTGTGTGAAAGAGAGAGGAAAGAAGAGGAAACGGGGGAGGGAGGTTGCAAGCGGTCATACGTGCGCAGTGATTGAAGCACGTCTTCGCGATTTCATTCTCTCTATACCGACCTCTGTCGCGCATGCGGCCTTCAATCTTCCGGAAAATCGTTCCATGCTCGAGGTGCGCGAATCGGTCGCTGCGTTGAGAGGTCGGCAGATACTGACGTGACGTGTCGGCATTGTATAGCCTGTTAGCCGTTCATTCGGCTCTTAGTCCGCACGTCTTTCCAAAATGTCACGTCCTCCCCCCCCCGCCCTTTTCTTTTCCTTGACTAGTCATTTCGCTGAACTACAAGGATATAAGTAACATGAGAACCATTAACTGCCGTTGCCAAACCCTCTTGTCCTTTGGTCCTTTGGTTATGGGCTTGCGCGCAGTAATGTTTTAAGGTGCGTTATTTAAATCACTAAGCGATGACGCACCTACTGCGCTTTGCTTTCCTTTTGAAAGCAAACTCCTTAGACATCTTTTATAGTTAAGAGGGCTTGCGCAGAAAAGCTTATCTTAATTAGCAAGTTCGTGGGGAGATCACAAAAGCGGAAGCTATATGTAAATGACTTGAAATGCGACTTGAAGTGTCATAAGTGTTCGTAATGCGCATAATTCTAAAATAGTTTGACTGAAACAGTTCTTTGAACAGAGCGATTCTCCTGTAACCGAATTTTCGTGAGTGCTGATATGTGCTGTTTTTCGAGGGCCTACCAAGCCTTGGAGATAGCGTAGGACGACTTCGCGCGTGGCTTTATGTGCTACGTCACAGCTATATGTCATCCCTCACGGCCTTAATTCTTCTTCCTCCTTCTCGACCATTTGGCGGCCCTTGGGTCCCTTCTTCTTGTCTCATAAGCTGATAGTAAGACCACTTCGCTGAGCACAGAAATAGCACTGAACGCCCCCCTGTCGCGTCATCTTTTTTTCTCTTTTTACGCCGAAGCTTGCTCTGTCGCACTACTGGTAAGTTTAACAGGAAAGTGCCATTTGCAGGCGGGCAGATTCTGGGCTTCAGTCGTGATGGTGGTAGAAGTCTGCTGTTCGTTCGATGACTGTTCGAGAAAGGAGGAGGCGCGAGAGAGAGAGAGATAGAGAGAGAAAGAAAGAAAGAAAGAAAGAAGGAAAGAAGCACGACGGAAAAATAGCAAGATGCTTCGCAACAACCACGTCACTGGTAAAATCCGAGAGAGCGCTAACTTGCAGGCATTGCCATTCACAGAAACAGCTTGCATGTCAGCGCTGCCTGCGAAGCAAAGAAAATGCGTCCAATGATGGCACATGTGCGCGCGCAACGTAGTGGAGCTTGGCAATCGCTTCTTATTAGCACTACCCTGTAACGGGAGGATTTGAATGGACGTGCGTGCTGCGCATCCTGTGCGGTTGTTTTCCCGGAAGGCGGTAGCTCTTCATTTCCTTCTTCGTAGAGTTCGCTATATAGCTCTGATGCGGAACTATAGTGCGGTGATAAATTATGGAGTTAGTAGAGCGTTCGGGATTTTGCCGGGGCCTCCGTGCAGTTAACGTTTAAGAGCAGAGAAACGCAGTGCAGGAACGTTGCGGAGGTCTTGGCTCTTCTTCTTTTTTATTTTTTTTTCCAACTCGCTGAAGACCTTCGGCTTAACCAAATGAGCTCGTCGGAAATTTGCGAGCAGCAGGAAACTTCATGAAAGGGGTGGTTCTCGTTTCGTTAAAGAAAGAAAGAAAGAAAGAAAGAAAGAAAGAAAGAAAGAAAGAAAGAAAGAAAGAAAGAAAGAAAGAAAGAAAGAGGGACCGGAGAACGAATTTCCTCTTGACGTTTTCAAGCCCGCTTGCGATGCGCGTAATTCCGCTTTTATTTCTTGCGTTGGTTATTCCGGGCCGCATTTGTTCTTTTGAAACTTTTTTCTCGTCTAGATTAGCGTAACTGTAGTTTTAATTGGTGTGCTTCATCGCTCGTTTATTATTAACCCTTTTCGAATACGATTACTGGGTTATCTGCTGTATCTCGCAGTGTTTTCCGTTCCACATGATTCCTTTGGTGTTTTCTTGCACAGCACTGATTCTCTCTCTCTATTTCTCTTTGGCTCTTTCATCCTGCCTGTTTTATCGCACTTTCTTAAACTCAAGTTCTTTTTTTCGTTTTCTAACAAAACACCCTATTCCTCTTACGCTCGCTGTTTGCATTTCCCTTTTGACTTGGTGGCTTATCGTAGGCTGCTTCGCTACTCTTCTTCTTCTCATTTCTCCTACGTGTGCGGGCGTATGCGATGCGTGCGCGCAAATAAATGGGCAGTCGCGCCTGTGTCCTGCATTGCGCAAACGCCGAAAGAAAAGCACGTGATCGTATGGGTTTCCTAGTGTTCTCTCGAGTGGGTGCTTCGCAGCGCTCGGAACTGTCCAGCGCGGATTATGGCGGCACACACCCTGCGGGAGCTCCCTCTGAGAAAGTCTATACATAACAGCGCACGCCCCACCGGCTCTTTGTTTATGGGCTTTTGTCTGCGTACTTGCTTGGAAGCCAACGAAGAAAGCATTTCGGCTGCGCGCGCAGCTCGGTTTGGTCTTCTCCACTGATGTAGTGGCTTCCGAATACCCGGTCGCGGCGACTCCATTTGTTTGCGGTCTAGCGAAATGCGAGACCTCGCCGTGTATCCGACGCTCGTTGGGCTCAGGTGTTGGCCGCTGTTTGCATGCGCACCGCCGAACGACTTGGGAACGGCAGCGGAGGAGCGTGGCGTGCGCGCCGTGGCGGAGCTCCTGCCGTATATTATTGTGTGTGTGCTACTGTCCTGGCCTGCTCGGCCGTGTTGAGCTAGACCTGTGCAGCGAAACCAGTATTCCCGCGTTGTGTGGCGCAAGAAATGTATGTGTACGCGTGAGCCTGACCGCCTGCTGTGGCCTGCAGTTTTCACTGTCAAGGCGACGGTGTTTTATGGGCTTTTTTTCTTTTTTTTTTAAACACGTACCCACTCTAACGTATGTCCACGTTTCCCAACTGTATCAGCAGCACGCTATAGGACCAATCTTGTAATGTCGCCACCATGTGCTCTGCGCACGTTGGCGATAGTTTTAGAAGCTGCCGCTCTCTGAGTTTGCTAGAAATGTATCGCTATTCAGATTATTATAGTCTGTGTGGCGAGAGCACGAAGTTGTTCTCTGTTGGTGACGTAAAGATATAAGTGCGCTTGCCCGAGCTTTGGTGCAACTATAGCTCATCTTGGACATCACTAACTTTTCCGCAACGAAAACCCGACTGAGTGGTTCCATGGCGGACATGGCGTTAAATATCCGTCGGACAGGCGCTGTCTGTTCCAGATTATGCGGCGCTGCTTAAATGCACGTTAGCGAGGAGCGTTAATGCGCGTCCACTGAAACTCGAACAAACCGTAACCAGCGTAAAATGCACACTTGCAAGGCTATAAAGTCATTTACTTGTATGGCTAAGCAACGGAGCATATGGATTAGCTAGCATTCCGAGAGATTGGAGCGAATAATAACTGCCGCCGTATATACTCAAAGCGCTCAATTCTTGGAGTAACGTGCAGACCGTTTTCCCATGAAGGACGAACATAGCGTCTGGCCGCCATCCTCGTTGCACTGGTATGTGCGGATGGTCGTTACTGCCAGCGGCACAGCATTGCGCGGTTGTGATAGCTGCATGAGAGTAGTTCTAGCGTATGCAGCGCTTAAGGTGATGTCGGATGCGTCAATGTCAATGTGCTACCATTGCGATGTTTTCAGTGCATCTCCAGTCGCGGCGACTCTTTGGATTCAAGATGGTCTCTCTACCGCTTTTAATAGATTCGTCGGAGTCGCCGTCCACCGGAGTCTTTAAGCTCCTTTCCAAGCAAGGGTTAAAAAAAATTGATCTTCACTGCCAGGTGAAGCATACTGAGAACGGACAGAGTCGCGCGACCTGCGTAGTACCTGGGGGAATTCTGAAAGTCCGCTTCGCCACTATGCATTTCTGCTACGCGGCGAAGCGTTTTAATGGTGGACAGGGTGACAGTGGCACGGGGCAATTTGTACGTGTCCGATAATTATGCGCCCGCGCCGTCTCAACTCGCAGTACAAGCGCCTGGAGTCCTAACGAGCGTACTGGAATGATGTCTCTGGCGTGCCTTCGGCGATGCAAGCCCTTATTTCGCCATGACTAGGTCAAATTGCTATGTCTCGAACAACTTGAATACTGCATAGGAAAACGGGAAAAGAAAAGGGACTTTCTCTGTGGTGTGATCGCGCTTCGGCGTTGTTACCTGTTATTACCTAAGCGCATGTGGATGTCGCTGTGGAAAGGAAACGAACCACATATCTTGGGTAACCATAGGCAGATAAGTTATCGCTATCACGCCTTTGCTGACGTGGTGGAACTGGCTGGACGTCCGTATTGCTTAACGCTTTAGTCGCACATCTATTCTTCCAAGGAGAGCACGGTAACCTGGGACTAGTGTCGGCGTCTTTCGTTTCGTCTCTAGAGCGCAATATGGCGGATGCATTTGTGAACCCTTTCTTCGGCTTCACGATGGGAAACGAGCGAAATCATACTCTTCGTTCTAACGCAATAACGGTGCTAAAAACAGGACACAGAAAGATTCGGGCCCTCTTCTGTGCCCTGTTCCTGGCACTGTTACTGCATTTAAGGTGGAACAACCATACCAGGCAATGCTTCCACCTAAATCATGCCGTGTAACTGTGTGCTTTTCCACTTGTGATCACGCCGCCTCCCGTCCTTACTCCACGCTTCAAACTTATTTATCATGGAGTATTCTCTGCTGCGTTCACAATACGTGTATACCACGTCGAAAAGCAGCTTGTAAACTATTCTCGTGGACAGATCAAGCAAAAAGCGGCTGTCTCCCCGTCAAAGGACCACCTCCACCCCTTCAGCCAATGTTGCCTGCGACGTCACGTTGACAGAGCGGCACCATTGGTTGGAGGGGGGTCCTTTGACGGACAGACGCCGCTTCTTTCTTGACCTGTGCACGAGTTCTTTATAATGTGCATTGTCCCTGCCTCGTTGTCCTTTGTCTAGCGCTGTTATGACCTTGTACTTGCATCGCAGTGTTCATCAACATTTCGCGCATCCTCCTTGATGAATAAATTATCCTCACCATCGCTTCCGCCACAATATAGTTTCCCGCGACAATGCGCTAAGCCTCGCGCGCACCTTCTTGTTTCGTTGCAGCCACGAGACGCGGACCTCATCATGGCTGCCCCCCGTGGACTCGTGGAGCTCGGCGTGCACGGGGCTGCCCTACGGCTGGGAGGCGGCCGTCGACAAGAGCGGCAGGACGTACTTCATCAAGTGAGTGTGTATACACTTCGCTGTGCAACACGCGCGGCCAGTTCTCAAGAGGGTGGTTAATTTAGGGACTGCTCGCAGAAGCATTTCGCCTTGCCTTGAAGGCGCTCGCGCGCGCAAGGCGTCAGGTGCCCGGTGAGCGAATTTCCCGTACGCACTTTTATTTATCAAACATTGCGCGTCTTTCAAGAATGTGCACATAGGGACGTGTCCTCGCGTGATGCAGTATCAGCGCGGTGAAAAACGCAAATGGCCGCGGAGAAGTGGCGCGAAAAGGACAGACGTGTGCTGGATATACTTGCACCCACGTCTAGGCCTTTGGGCATGCTTTTGCTTTAAACGCATTTAGCGCAGCTTTGAACGGCTATACAAAATTGTTTTTGACGTGACGTGCACGCTAAGCCGTTGATATATATGTCCCAATGAATTACTGCTGAGGTTTTACAGCATTCACTAAACTAACTTTTGTTTGCAGGCAAGCCACTGCATATCAGTCAAGCGTTGTTTGTTCAAGGCGGGGATTTACACACCCTCCTCCCCCCCTCCCGAGACAAAAGAAAAAAAGCAGAAAAACCTTCAGATAACCAATGACTTGGTATCCCCACCAGCGGCGTTGGAGGTAGCAAGAGGGGTTGGGGGTAGGTGTTGCATATGGCTACGCCATGGGTAGTGGGGTGTTAACACCTACCCCGGTCCCTCTTGCCACAAAAAAGAGAGAGAGAGAGAAAGAAAATCGAAGTTCTGGATAAACCGCTGGTTCAGGGACAGGTAGTCCTATGAACCACCTTTTAGGCAAGAGAGTCAGCGCGCTTTGAACTAGCGCCTTCGAGAACGTTTCTACTCCGTTTCCGTGCGAGAGCCTGCATGCGGCAAAACATTTGTGCTGTCTTTCTGTTTTTTGTTTTTTTTTTCCTCATATAAGACTGTTTTCGCTGTGATCGACCGTCGGACGTCTCAACAGCGCAATCGCTTCGCGGGCCTTGTTATCGCTTGATGTCGGGCACAAGTCGCTCGCCCCGGCGTATGACGCTGTGCTCGCGTCCCGTTTTCGACGCCAAGCCGCGGGAGGTAAAGTGAGACGAACTGCGGCCGGGGGCGCGTTGATTAAAGCCGTTGCCACTTCCCTCTTTCCTCGGGCTATTCTATCGCTCCTCCTTCCCTTTTCATGCGCGCTTTCTTTTCTTTTTTTTTTGCCACTTTCGCCGTTGATCCTGACACGTCATTCAGCAAGCGACGGTCTTATCCCGCGCCCAATAACACTTCGCGTGTCATAGCTCGTTCCTGCGGCACGGCCTTCCAATAGGCGGGCTCTCTCTTCCTCCCTCGGTCTTCCTCCTCGTGCAGATGCTCATTACGGCGGTCCCCCGCTGCTTTCATTACTCGCGCGGCCACCGATCGAGTTAGTCGCGTAATCTTCCCCGCCCCCTCTTTGCGAACACCGTCTCGTCAATCCTGTCGGCGAGTGTTTTCGCCCGCCTCCTGCGGACATCCATCACTGCCTTGTCGCGCTCCGGCGTCCTCCGCGACGAAAACAAAGAAGTCCTTCTCTCCTCGATCCTTCTAGCGTGCTAAGAACCATCGCGCCGATCCAGTTGTCGAGGGGGGGAGAGCCCTAGGAGAAATAGGCGACGCCGCGGGTCATCTTTCGCCTGAAGAAGACGGGGAGGGGGGGTGTCACAAAAGTGCCTTCACCCCTATCGGTATGCCACCATATATGTCAAAGCTCCGAGAGTGCCAACCCTGATTAGGACGCGCCCCCGCATAACTGCGTTATCGCTTGCATATCGACCTTCGGCCGCCCATCACAAGTTCCGGCTATGGTTGCTGTCTCGGGACTCGTCAACACAACTTGCAGCCTGACTGCGGAAGCCGAGCAGTTTCTGTTTGTTTAGTCGGTGTACTCAAACTACGAGGGATAGACGGCTTCGTACTTCTTTTTTTTTTAATCTCGCGACTTTCGAGAACTTCTTTCTCCCGCCATCCGCATAAATATGGGCTGTCAGAAAATTGCGAAAGCTCATGAGAAAAGCTGTGCTGATTATGATTATCTCTGGGATGACATGGCGAAGATGTCATCAGAAAATGCGATCTATCGTTTGCGCTCTATATAGTCACGCAATTTATTTGCCCTTTAGCTCCCTCGGGTGCAGTCAGATCACTGAAGCATTTCATTGTCGTGGCATTTATACATGGTGTTTTTTTTTTAGCTGCAACACATTTTTTAAATTAGAAAAATATAAATCGCGGGAATGTCTTGTGTACCATTCGAGTATACGGATTGGCGGCCTCTAGATACAGAACAATTTCCGCACTGGTGCGCATAATTAGCAAAATTATGCTAATTAACTTTTAACTATCAGTAATTGGTGGCTACAGCAAATGAGTACTTTGGAGCCCGTCCTCGACACTACCTATCCCAATGATCAAATTTTGAATAGCGGAGCGCATGTCGAATTAGTTCCCCTTGGCAGGCTCCTTGAAACCGAAACTGGGCGCGAAAAGAGCGTCTGTGACGTCGATGTCGCCGCCTCCTCGGATTTCGTCACTCGCCCGCGTGACCCAACGCCGCAGATAACAAGGAGATAACACCAGCTGCTTGCGCGGCCGGAGCGGCGGTGACCACGGGCGAGTGGCGAGTGACGAAAGCCGTGGGGGCGGCGACATCCGACGTCACAGACGCTCTTTTCGCGCCCAGTTTCGGTTTCAAGGAGCCTGCCAAGGGGAACTAATTGTTCGCGTAGCTCCGACATGCGCTCGCTATTCAAAATTTGATCATTGGTATAGGTAGTGTCGAGGACGGGCTCCAAAGTACTCATTTGCTGTAGCCACGAATTACTGATAATTAAAAAGTTAATTAGCGTAATTTCGCAAATTATGCGCAGGAGTGCGGAAATTGTTCTGTATATAGAGGCCGCCAATCCGTATACTCGAATAGTGCACAAGACATTCCCGCGATTTATGTTTTTTTTTTTAATTTAAAAAATGTGTTGCAGCCAAAAAAAAGACACCCTCCATGTACACTCCATGAAAATTTTCGTTCGGAGGCACCGCCGTCGCCGTGATGTTCCGGATATAGTTACATCATTTTTTCATAAATTTCACAGAAACATGGCTACCTTCGAACGCGCAGGCAGCTTTCCGAAGGAAGGTATGGGCTGCGCTCCACAGTTCGCGGTGTGGCCGGGAGAGATTCCGATTGCTGCAAGAATGCAGCATTGCCGGATATCGAGCTGCACGGAGGCGTACGCGATGATGGCAGCCTACGAACGTGCCGGTACAACTTATCGCCGGCAAGTGCGTGTGCTGTGTAGCGCCGTCGTAACGCGCACCGGCGACAACCCGAAAGCACCGCGTCGCCGTTCGCCGTGCAGCAAAGCGAACGCGCTTCGCGACGCGCCGCCACAGGACACGCCCGGCTGCGCACCATGGTTATTCGCATTATGCGCAAATAACACTAATCCGCAAATAATTCTTAATCCGCAAATAATTCGCGCATACTGCGGCGATAAATAACAGAGGCAACATGCTCAGTCAACAGACAAGATGGCGGCCATGACGTTTTCGTTATGGCGGCGCCCATGCAAGCGCTCTGTGGCGTTATTTTGCGAATTTAAGCGGACGGAAGGCGCATTTGAGTAAATTCCTTGGACCTAGTTGGAGTCACCATGGGGTCTAACGGTCCGGCAAATTTCGTTATCGCGGCATCGCAGTTTCGTGACATTTTGTTATCGAGAGAATGCATTGAATCCTATGGGCGTTGGCCGGGGATTGTGAAAAATTTCGTTTTGGTGAGAATTTCGTTGTTGCGGGATTTCGTTATGGAGGGATTTGACTATCGTGTATCGATGTATAGATGTTGTGACTGAATGGAATTTTCATTGTGTGGACCGAGTCCCGTAATACTTTTTAATGCACTTTTGGTGTGGATTCAGTTTTCCTGTTCATGTCTGCATTGCCAATTCTGCTTTGTGAAAGCTTAGTACTGTGGATGCTTTTGCACCCGCAAGTAATATTTCTTTAGACACTTGTGTGGACCATTCTGCCATAAATTTTTTGTTGTTGAGAAGTCTGATGCATTGAAATTTGCAATGCTCAAGTTTGACGAAGGTGTTGCGAGAACCTGAATGAATAATTATTATTTTTTGCCAGTCACGTCAGCAAAACCACCACTTATGAGGATCCTCGTAAGGACTATGAGGAGGAGCCACCCCCGTCTCCTAGAGAAGTGGAGCTCTTCAGGGACCCACAGCTTGGCTTTGGCTTTGTGGCCGGCAGTGAGAAGCCAGTTATTGTACGCTTCGTGACAGAAGGTATGCAGTATTGTTGCTCTTATCATATGTTGCTGTTTCTGCCTATACAGAATTCAGCGTTTTGTGCAACTCTTACCTAGCTCACGTATTTAGTGCACCATTACACTGGCCACCATAATAATAATGGTGATAATTTTTGTTTGCACAGAAAGCTGAACATCCATCGTGTGCGAAGCTAGACAGAAAGGATAAAAACCTTTACTCGTGCACCTGCTAGCTTGCCACTGAAGGTCAAGAAATAGTCACAAAGAAAGAAGAAGAAGAGAATGAAGAACGAAAACACACAAGCTAGGATAGCATCAAGCATATACTCAGCCTCACCCAGTGGTGCTCACAACGTTGCCACCTTGTGCGTGACCGACAGAGCGGAGGTGGCAGCCTCCTCTCTCTGCCGACACGCATGGTGGCCCCTCCGGACCACCATGCGTGGGAGAGTAGGCATCGCGTGAGGGGCGTTCGTACGTTGTTGGATGTAGATATATGGTGGCTCTATAGAGAACAAAGGTGGTTTGATTCTTCACAGATTTGTGGGACAGGTGCACGGATACTCTAGGAAAGTGAGAAGGATTCACACACAGCCACTGCTATGGCTGTGGACGCATGACGTTTAGCCCATGAGTGGACAAACTCAGACTGACCAGTGCGCTCATGCACATGTACTGCTGATGAGCAGGCGACAGAGCAGCCTCGACAGAGCAGGTGACAGAGCAGCGTCGAGAGTGCCATTTAGCCATCTTCAGTCAGCTTGCATAGTCCACCGTTGAGGGTCCTACGGAACTACGGAACAACTGTGAAGCATGTGTGAGGCTCTTTGGTTTTTTATCTCTGCCATATTCCCCAATGCATTGCCTGGCACTGTAAATTCAAGAAATTCAAGCACAAAATTGAAGCTTGCTAAGAGTGTGAAGAAAGGACATCACCAACTGCATTCTGTCAAGTGTCTCATTCGTTAAATACGGCCAGATCTTAGTCCATGGCAGAAAGAAGAAAAAAAAAAACATGACGAAGAAGAACAAGCCACTTCGCGCCACATTTTCAGGTGGTCTCTTGCTCAGGAGCAAGGATCCTAAGTCTGACTGCACTCATTCTGTGAAGCCTCAGTGATTTGATGGCGATAGAAATTGAGCTGTTGACAAAATAAAAGGTTGGTGTGCATTTTGCTTTGTGATGCGCTCATATTGCCACTTGCTTGTATGTGTGCAGGGTTGCAGTTATAGACATCCAGGAGTTTCCTGAACATCGACAAATCCTCTTAATTTCATAATTGTGTACTCATGTAATCTGGAAAACTGCCGTTTCTTGCCACTACTATTCTAGGCATTCAGCTTAGTTTCCGTGGGAGGAGGAATGGTGACGTGCCATTGTGCCGCGAAAAGATTTGGTTTTTTTTTTTTTCGATGACTACTCCTCTGCAATGTAGCACTGCCATTTAGTAAAGCCTATTAAGAGTTGGAAGGAACCATTGTTGCAGACATAGTACATTTTCTTCCTTAAATGCTTGCATGCATTATGTAACTACAAGCACCATTACCATTGTCGATGTCAAGAAACTTCACTGGCATTTGTTCAGAGCTGTTTATAATGTCGCTGGGGCCCTGAAAAAAAAAATGTTATTTTGGTCTGTCTTACCCTCAAGGTGGCCCTAGCGAGCACAAGCTCCAGCCCGGGGACCAGATTCTCGGCATCAATGGCGAAGATGTCAAGAATGCACCCCGGGAGCACGTGATTGAATTGGTCAAGTGAGTGTCCATTGATATAGGATAGTTAACTCAAGATGGACGTGTGTATACTGTCGAGCACTTACATATTTAATAGTGTTTTCTGCTCAGTTTTGTGCCATTCTTATCACCCACCGTTCAAAATCAGTCAATACCATTGATAACATGGCCATAAGAATCCCTTTGACCATTTGACCACTGACAAAGTGTGAAAGGGCATTAGCATCAAAAACAGAATCGCTAAGAAATAGCAGCATAGGTTCCATGGCTTCACCTGCTGCAGCAAGGAGGATCACAACACAGTGCACGTCTGTTTGTTTTATATGAATTCTGTGTAATGTAAACCTCACCCGTATGAACGCTCCAGAATGTTGAGTGGAAGCCAGAATAATTAAATCATCTCTCGTTTTTATTCAGATGAGAAAAAGAAATTCTAATTCATTCCTTGACTTGACTTATAGAAAGGAAATCGCTGTTTCTAGTTGATTGAAATCAGTATTTCTAGTTCATTTCCGTATGCACATTGCAGCCAGGACATGGTGTGGATAGAATATGTAGCTTTTCCTTGTCTTCATTGTGAACATTCACTATATAGTAATATATTTTGATTTCCGAGGGCCACGGGATTGAATCTCGGCTGCGGCGGCTGCATTTTGATGGCGGAGAAACGTTGAGACCCATTAAAGAAACCCAGGTGGTCGAAATTTCCAGAGCTTTCCCCTATGGCGTCTCCCATAATCATATCATGGTTTTGAGACAAAAACCCAAAATGTCGATCAGTATACTTTGATAAGACAAAGTGCGTTCATAAAAAAGCCACACACCTGTCTAACAGGCAATATGACCAGTGCTTCTGTAGAAACAAACAGCACTGCCTCCATTTTGTCTATTGTTTTTCATACCTGCATAGCAGATTTAAAGCACTTCACATTGCAATTGAAACCACCTTTTGAATATAATGCAGTACCATTTCCTCCCCTACCAGTTTTAAAGCGGCAAGTTCGTGCACAAGCAATATAGTGATGCAGCATGAAGTAGAGCCAATGTCTTTGCAAAAAATAGCATGGTGAGCATATGCGATAGCATATGCTCACCATCTAACATACACAGTCAAATCAAGTTTGTACAGTCTTCACAGGAATCAGAAGATTCACAGGAATCATAACATAAAATGTATAATTGAAAAACCATATTGTACAAAGCATGCTACAATAGTAAGAAAACACACTTGGTAACAAACTTGTCAACAAAGCTTCCTGTGGCGACGAGTGCTACCACTCCGCATAATGCGCATTATGCACAGTAGCATTCTCTACATCCCATGAACCACAGCCAATTTGCTTCTATTCAGCAGCTTTAACATAGCTTACAACTTTTCACTCAACTTTTTTTTTTTTTCAATGTCTGTAAACAGTTTCTTTTGAGAAGCTGTTGATGGAGAACATTAACAAAGGCTTTTTGGGAGTATGAAAATAGCACATGGCAGTGGTTTCTCAGATGTACGTCACTGAAGGAGCATCCCTCGTTGATCTCCTTTGCTCGCAGCTCATTTGCCGCCACAGCATGCAACATGAAAAACTTGCCTTTTAGCAGCTTTCGTAACACAAATATTTCCGCTAGTATGGCCACCTCTGAATGCATTGTTCATATGTCATTCAAATGTAGTTTAACCTAGTACCATTGCATAAGAAGCTATGACTTTTAGAAATGCCACTCTGCGGTTATTTATTTCCAATTTCAAACAAAAATGCGATTGTATCAACTGTACAGAGTACATTGCACCATGGGTGTTGGCCATGAAAAGAATGTATTATCTCAAAAAATGTATTTAGTGGGATTGTATCAATGAACACTGCACAAAGAGAACAGCTGCAGTTTTTCTGGGGGCTTCGTCAAAAGGCCTAGCCTATTGTGGGAACGCGTTGACATAGCGCACACTTGATACCACCATGCTGTAGCGTTGATGTACGCTTAGTTCTGTGGTAACCAGTGCATCGCTTCCAGCATATTGCTCATGAGCACATGCGTAGACATTTCATTTTCAAACACATAGTATTCTTGTGAGTTGGTTTTCCTATTCAGTACTCATCAAGTATTTTTTTTAAATATTTGTTCAGGTCATGCAAGCTCTCTGTCAAGTTGGTCGTCTGTCAACCTCATGTGAACAATGTAAGTCATAATTTTTGTTTCTGTACTTGGGCTCTTTAAAAAAGGCACTCTTATTATCACAGACCCATAATCTTCCATGGCACACAATTTTGTTATCACATGTTTCAAAACAAATTATTCTAACTCTCTCATATTTGTTATAGTCATGTCTGTTACATTTGCACTTTTGTGTAATCAAAGGTGTAGGATTTCTTACGGCTGTCATGCTTTTGGAAGCGCCTGAGTTTATACGACATACTACAATTTTTCCTGTTTTTTATCATAATTTCTAACAGAAGATAAGTTGTTATTGCTTATTTTTGGTGATTAAGACTTTCGTATATGTGTTAATTACAAATAAAAAGAACACATCAACACAAGAAAATGTTGCAAGTTATCTGAAAATGTTGCAATTGTATCAAAAATTTTATTTAAATACAGTGCATTGGAATATGTATGGGACCAAGACCCCACATTGTGCTGTTCATTCTGGCAAAGCTAATTTAAAAAGCAAGTCTCTTGCAGTGCTCAGACTGACAGATGTTTCTATTTTGCTATATTTCTCTGTAGTGCTGCGGTGAGAAAGCACATGAAAGTCAGTTCTTCTAAGACTTGGTCACAAACTTGTGCCAGTAGTGTATGGCACTCACTATACTATAAATCGTTCACTAAGCTTCAAGAAAGCAGCAGTATCAATCTCGATAATATAAATCTGGCTTGTGACTTGCACTTTTTATGTGAGGAGCTTTGCAGTCAAGTGATGTTCTTACTTTGTTCCTTGTTTTTTGTTTTTCACAGACAACACGAAAGTCAGCCCTCCTTACTGCAGCAAAGAAGGCAAAGTTAAAGACGAACCCATCAAGGGTTCGTTTTGCAGAAGGTGTTGTCATCAATGGTTCTCCTCTCTATTCTGTAAGTTGTCTCTTATTTGTGAAGCTTTATTCGACGCATGCGTCGTGGTTTGTTCACTCGGTTGGTTAAAGTCGAGTGTTTCTCTTATCCTCGTAGAAATTACTTTTGTAAATAGCTTGTATATTACTGGGAGTAGGCTAATTGGTCTGTAATTCTTTAACTCCCTTATGTTACCTTTCTTGTGGATAAGGACTATATTAGCATTTTTTCAACTGCGCGGTACACTACATGTCTTGAGACATTTCGTGAAGAGCGATGCAAGTTTTTCAAGTACAATATCTCCTTCGACGAGACAGGGAGATACAATATCCCCGATGCTATTCACTGCATGTGTAGAGGAAATCTTTAAACGTCTAGACCGGGAAGAAAAGGGAATTCGAATAGACGGAGAATACCTAAGCAATTTAAGATTTGCAGACGACATTGTGCTCTTTAGCAATGATGGAGACGAACTACAAAACATGATTGATGACCTAAACAGGGAAAGTATTAAAATTGGATTAAAAATGAATAGGCAAAAGACCAAAGTTATGCTCAATAGCCTAGCTAAGGAACAGGAATTTAAAATCAACAATGAACCCTTACAATGTGTAAACGAATACGTATACCTGGGACAGTTAATAACAGGAGCACCTACCCATGAAAAGGAAATTCGCTGTAGAATAAAGCCCGAACCACATGGAGCTCTTTTTCCGCCGTTTTCTGGCTTTTCTCTCTCCGGTGTCACTCTGCGTCGACGCTGGCAGTGACGGCGGCCGAAACGCCGAGATCAAGACCGTCCTGATATTTACGCCGCCGCCGCCGCTGTAGCGCCAACACCGGAAGCTGCTGGGTGAGCGGACACCAATCAGCCCGCGGCTCGAAGCGACTTCCGCCGGAGCAATGGCGTCCTCGCAGCTGCCGAAGCGGCGCGGCCCGCCTCGAATATATTCAGTCATCGTTGCGAACTATGTGAACCTCAAGATCCCTATTGACGCTTGTATTTTACTCACGCTTGTCTACAGATCCTTCGACAGCAATGCACTCGGGATTACATTACACCGTTTTCGAGAACCATTGCCAATTACTTCGGCAGGCCTCAAAGATAAGCACGAATCTCGGAAGCTGTCGATTTTGAGTTTGCTGGTTATCTTTTACCTCCATAGCTGCCGCCACAAGTACAACAACAACAACAACAAAAAACTTTTGCGGACAGTGTGCTTCGTTTGCAATGCTGTGAATGTCTTCTGCGCTACGGAACTTCAAGTAAGGCATATAAGCTGTAATCGTGAATATCTATTGTTGTTCCAGCTGCGCACATTGCACACTGCTTTCAATCATCCTACGTTAAATTCATCGGCCCACGTTGTGTGACGCTGGGCTGGCACCGGTCTGTGCGCTCTTCATGTGGTTGGTCGCCCTCCCTTTCGGCGACGTTGTGAAGACGGCGTGAGACGCAACGTCAGAAAACGGCGGCAAAGGCGCTGCATGTGGGTCGGGCTTTAGGATGGGCTGGAGCACACTCGGAAGGCATTACGAAATCATGACTGTAAACGTACCACTCTCACCAAAGCGAAAAGTATTCAATCACTGCATTCTCCCAGTACTAACGTATGGTGCAGAAATGTGGGGGATAATGAAAAAACTAGAGGTGAAACTAAGGAGCACGCAATGTGCAATGGAAAGAAAAATGATAGGGGTAACGCTAAGAGATAAAAAATGAGTGGAATGGATCAGAGAACAGACAGGAGTAGCCGATATTATTATATCAATTAAAAGAAAGAAGTGGACTTGGGCAGGACATGTCATGAGAAGGAAAGATAACAGATGGACAGTAAGAGCGACGGAATGGATACCAAGAGAGGGAAAACGCAACAGAGGTAGGCGAAAGGTTAGATGGAGTGATGAAATTAAAAAGTTCGTGGGTATAAAGTGGAACCAACTCACTAAGGATAGGGTGGATTGGAAATCGTTGGGAGAGGCCTTCGTGCTGCAGTGGACCTACATAGGCTGATGATGATGATGATGATGATGATGATGATGATGATGATTATTCGACAGAGCCTCTGAAAACATTGTATGGCACTAAATGTTTGCAGGACCATTTCTGAAACCAAGGAACCATGTGGTGTCACTGCTTGTGCATTTTTGGAACAGCACAGATTTATTTTTAACTGAAGTTGGAGTTAGGTCCAAACACGTTACCTGCTTTCATTCGCCAGCTTTTGCTCTTACAGGACAGAAATCTACATCCTGGGAATACCCCATAGTGTAAACAAGATGAAATAAGTAACACAGCGGATTACATTTTTAAGCTGTACTGTTCTTTGCTGGCCTGTCACATTTACTTTGCATATAAATTTATAGAAATTTTATATATTAGCACCATGCATAAATTGCTACATTAGTGTGCAAAAACTATAACTATAAATGCACCCTCCATTCCACTAACCAGCTGCCTGATTTTTCTTTTTCTGGCCAATTGTGTCTGTACCACCATTTTTGTGTGACTTAAGAGCCTTGGTGCATGTGCCTTACTGCATCCACTAAAAAAAAAAGAATTATCCGAAGTTCACCAAAGAAAAGGAGAAAAGAAAGGAAAGAAAGAAACCACAACAAGAGTTTTAGACTATACGGCTACTGTGCTGCAAGCTGTGACAAAGCTGATGTCTCTTAGAGTGAGGCAGATATGGCATTTGGTTGCTTGTGTTTCTGCTGTACCGATCCGATTGCAACTTGTGATTGAAGATCCACAAACTGCAATGTCCTGAACTTCTTTAGTGAACTTTTCATTTGTTAACTTTAAACTTAGGATAAAGCAAGCATTCCCAAAACTATTTGTTTTGTGCCTGCGTTTTCTGTGTGTGTTTTTTGTACTTCAATGCACCTACCAAATTTTACCAATTCCTAGACATCCCGGTATATAGAACAGAGTCAGCAGCTGTGTCTATTTGTCACCAGACATCTTTGAAAGGGTGTGCAGCACACAAAACACAATGCAAGAAAGAGTTTGGATGCCACAGTCGTGCTGTCTGCTGGTAAAAAGAAATATTTAGCACAATTTATGTACAACCATGTAGGTGTAACATTATGCAATGTAGCTCAGTATCTTTACTGTATCCTTAACAGCCACTATCGTTCCTTGCTGCAACATGAATGCTACTATATATAAGCTTATTGCTTTGCTCACATCATGGAGGTTTGTTGATTTTGGCTTTTGTGAAAACTGCAGCACTCGGCGTCTGAAATGGTGTTTTGAATGCCCCCTTTTTTTTTCTCGCAAATTTATGGGATGCCATTCATCTTGATACCATGACACTGGATAAGTTCGAAGATTGTCAATGTGCCATCAGCCTCGATATATTGACCGACTGTCCAATGAAACTGCACTTTTATTATAAGTGGCTGTTCTTTTTGACAGTCTCAAACATGCAGTGTAGTGCATTCCAATATCTGGTTTCTTACTTTGCTCACCACAGCCATCAACGTTCGAGTCCTGCGTTCCCTTTCTGCCCAATGTTATGAAAGTGTTTCTTGAAAATGGTCAAACCAAGTCTTTCAAGTATGACAGCTCCACTACTGTGCAGGTAAGCCAGCCTTTCATGCAGTTACAAGCCAAGCCTGCTGAAGTTGCACTATTGTGGGGCACGTTTCAACAAGCTGGCAATCACCAGATCCTGTTTCAAACATTAATTTCTTTCTTCAGCACAAGCTCAGAGTATTAAGAACCACTTTCTCATGCATAGAGAGGAACAGCCATAGCAGTACAGTGGTATCGATGCCACCCACCTCCAAGCCAGAGGTGGTCTTATAATTAGTGCTGGCAGAGGTCATACTGTCAACTGTTATCTGACCACATTGTCTTCAGACTTGCACTAATTGGTCCTCATGCACAGAATACTGTGTCGAATCAGTACATCTGTTGCCTAAATCCCAAAGCATCAAGGACCCTTTATCTTCTAGCACATGTTTTATTTGCACAAATTTAACTAAAGTAGTAACGATGAAGGACAAATGTGTGATTTATTAAATACACTAGTAAGAAATTGATGTGACTGTTGTGCACTCCCTATTACATTGCTTTTTGGGGGTGTAGCATGAATCTCTTTAAGGAAATATGTGGTTGTGACTGACATGTAAACATAATAAAGTATACAGGGTAGGGGCATATCTTATCCTTATGTATAGCTTTGTGGCTAACAGTGACATTCCTTCTTCTGCTGGGCTGTTTACTCTGTCGTGTATCTTCTTATGTCGGTCAGTAGACTGCAGTTTGAACACGCAGAGGCGTCTTTATTTTTTCAGGACGTCCTCAACTCTCTTCAAGAGAAACTCTCTGTGAAAGCCATGGAGCATTTCGGCCTTGTAGTGGAACACATCAAGTCAGTTCGTCGGAACAAGCTCACTCTCCTTGATCCAAAGGACTCTCTGGCAAAGGTAGGCTTCCGTCACGTCTTCAAGGCAAAAGCCTTAGGTGGCTTATTGCTCTGTGATCTTGAAAGAAAACACAACGTCCAGTTGATTTGTGTAAAAACGAGAAAAGAAAATAGAAAAGAAAAGCCATGTCACCGCTGTGAAAATGCATGGAAATTCCTATATCTGATCAAGTGGGGCACATCTGCATAGAGCACTGACCTTGAGGAGATGCAAATGCATATACACCATCATGTGGGGAGAATACCCGAATGTCTTAGACTTGGGATATGTCAGTATGTGCCACACATGATTTTAGGACCCAGAGCCTAATGCACACTTGTTAATGCACTAGAGAGGCACAAGTTCTCGCATTTGTCATTCAGAATGTCGACTTAAATGCCAGCACACGCACTCTCGCGTAAAGGCTTATTAAGTCTCGCAGGGGTCTTGCCCCAATATGTATGTTGCAAAACTGTGACTAAATGAATAATTTATTGCAGTACGAAATGTGTAGTAAGCTTTTGCTTTCACAAGTGTTACATAAGTGTTATGCAAGCATAATTTTTCCTTTTACGCCTCAAAAAGTAAGGAATAACGACATAAAGCTGAGGAAATCAGCAAGTAAATTAACTTTGTTGTTCAGGCTGAAGCATATGTGAACGAATAAAGGGAAGTGAAAGTGGAAGGAAAGGAAGCTTGCTGCCTACTGCAACCAAAGCCCAACCTCCACGTAATGTGTGTAATTGTCTATTGTTGAGGTGTGTCAGTGACATTTAGCTTTCTTCGCTATTCATGAACACCTAGTGAACCATTCCCTGGTCATGCTAAAAAGTTCAAGCTGGTGGCTTTTTCAGTGGATTTCTAACAGACCGTAAAATTCAGGTCTTGCGTATTATGTAGAACTATGTACGCTTATGTAGAACCTTTGTACACTACGTCAGGATATCAAGACTTCAAGTCTTCCACTTTCAAGACCTCTAAAATGCATGGAGTTCTTAACTATTACTTTTATTATTTATTTCACACAGAATAGCGACTAAAATATGAAGGGTGCATGGTTAGATTTGTCACGCATGTGTGATTTCAGGGTAGGCGTGTTCAATATGGGAATCCTTGCCCACCTTCTTTGCAACAAGCCTATTTTCATAACACCATCCTCTTTGAGCATTCACGGCAATGCTTTAAAATATACAACACAATATAACTGCAGTGCCTTTTCACATTTCTGGCTTTCTGGATTTTGTGCTTTCCAGTCTGATGCATTATTTATTTTTGGTTCTGTGAAATGATACGAACAGTGTGCATGTGTTTTCTTTTTACCCTTACACATGGGCCTTAGTGAGAGGTGTAGCTTTGGAATTTAAACTTGGAAATTTATACATATGTGCTTAAACCCATGACATATTCCTTGTTACACATGGTCATTACTTACACTCGGTACATTCCAGCAGTGTACAAGCTTGGGACATGATGCAGCTGGTAGGCAATCGGAGCAATCTGGGGTTTGCAGTAGAAGGGTTCCCTTGCCTTTTTAACCTCGCAGTGTTTGCATGTCACAGTGTAGACAAAATTCATCCCATATATTAATCTTCTCTCCATTATGCAGATTGCAGCACGGCCTGGTGCTCACCATTTGAGGTGCTTGTTTCGGGTTGCCTTTGTGCCACTTGATGCCTATGACCTGCTGCAAAAGGACCCTGTTGCCTTTGAGTACCTCTTCATGCAGGCAAGTGTAGCCTCTTGATGCTGACCACGAAAGTCTGTTTTTTCTCATGCTTGCCATTGCACCTTTAAATGTGTATGTGTTCATATCAGTCAGCTGACTCTTATGCCAAAATAGCATTTGAAAATGGTTGTTTGAAGCCGTGCCTGCACTTTTATTGAAGAAAAACAGCAGTCTGTGTCTGCTTCAAGTCCTGGAAAAAAACAACTGTAGTCCGTAAGGTTCCAAACTGTTGAAAGTTTGTATTTTTGACTGGAGCATAATGGTATTGTCACTCTGGTGCACTTACTGTGACATAATGAGTAGGAATGCAAAACATTGGTGACACTAAACTGGTCTACCCTTTCTAGACTAGTAGTTCAGGAGCCTAGTCACAGTGGTGTTTGTTTCATTTGTGCAGCCCCTTGTGAGAGAATATTTAAATGGCTTGCAAAAATGAAGACATCAGTTGTTATATGCAAAACTGTGTATCAGTAGTTCTAGAATTTGGGTGCACTCTATTTTGGTCACCCATCACCTACCACAAAGGTGTTTTGAGCGTAGTCTCAACAGTTGAGTTGTCATTGCTGACAAAAGTTTCCACGTTTTTGTTGGAAATGCCTACCCCAGTCAGTGAAGATATGTTTATTGGAGCCTTTTCAAAAAGCTTTCAGTGCAGACTATGGTACTCATGAGAAATATGTTGTTCAATGCGACAATGTATGCCTTCCAGCAACCCACTGTGAGAACTAGCATCAAGGTTTACAAGACAGAGGCCACAAACATAGTTCCTCATGTGCGGCCTTGAACTAAACAAGTGCATGCACATAAAAAGCTTCACAAGAGATAACCGACTTTACTTGAACAATACAGTTTTCTTCAAGCTTTCTTACAGAGGGATGATGTAGCAGTCCTGTTTCATTCTGTTTGACACAAGCAATTACTTTTTATGGTTTTGGATTTGCTAATGTTTCAGTTAGTGCATAGCACGTCGACTTTCTGTTGCTCTTGTTGCAGAGGTGAGACATTGAAGGCAGTATATGTATAATATATGTAATGTTGTGTTGCTAGAACATGGTCTGTAGGCGAAAACATTATAGTTTCGTGCCTCCTCTTTTTGCTTACAGTGCTGCAATGACATGGTTCAGGAGAGGTTTGCTCCCGAACTCAAATATGATGTGGCCCTCAAGCTAGCCGCTTTGCACATCCATTTGCACGCGCTCAGCAGTGGCATCCAGGGCAAGGTCACCATCAAGTCAGTCGAGTAAGCAGTTCCTTCACCTTAATCATCTGCAGCATTCTCATTCTGCGTGATGCATCTGTACAAAACAGATATTGTAGCTTGCTGTCTGCTATATCTTGTTCCTTTCTGTTCCCACCATATGTACCCAGTCGGAATCACCCAAGCTTACTTTTAAGCCAATGTGGTAGTGGCTCCTGTAGTAATGGTTTGATCTGGCTTAAATTATCTGACCAGAACTGGTGTCAGCACCTCATGATCCTCAATCATACCAACCATGGAATCGGTTTCATTTCATTGCTGAACTCTGCACAGCCGGAGTCACGTGGCCTACAGATAGCAATACACCAAGTTCTACATACTGACATTAATGTGCACCGGATACCATTCATTCATTTTCTCTCTTTCTCTCTTTCTTTGCCATCAAGCTGTGGATATGCTACGCTTGACAGCAAAGAGTTTTGCAGCCTTGGTTACTGGTCTTTGTGTTATAGCGATATGTGGAACTCCGTTTTCAGCAACTGTTTAAACCTGCAAACTCTAATTGCCCTGCTGTGCAAATTTACATAACAAAGCTTATAAGGCTCACATTTCTATGGTGATTGAGTACAGCAAAAGAATGTTCAACTAACCACATAAGTATTGTAGATACAGAAGTCACAAAAAGGTTCAATATTTTTGAAACTTCACTTTACTGCCTGAAATGGTGGTTCGAGGTGTGGTAGTCACACAGAAATGTATGCATGAAATTTCCTGAGTTTACGGGGCACTAAATTTCACTTTGTCTTGAATTATGCCCTCCGAAAGCTTTTTCTGTGTGTGAGTGTGTGTGCACGGTGGTGTAGCAATGACTGTTTTTTTCATTATTATTATTATTTTTTCAGTGTTGCTTTGTGGCAGGTATCTTAAGGGAGGCGGAAGTTTTGACAAGGATGCATGTCTACAGTATGTCTCCCACTAGCTACGTCTCTGTGTGTTACAGACGTTTGCATCTTGATGTGAGAAAAAGCAGCGCAAGCGTACTAAAAACAGCAACCAGTATTCATTTTTGCCAGTGTCCAAAATTTGCTTGTGCACATGACATTTATAGTGACAGTTTTTGGCATTTCCAAGCCACATAGAATTGTAGGACGATGTGTGATCACATAGTGTAGAACACAAAGTAAGCAGCAGACTTAATGCTCACATAGCGAGCCCCCTTCACCTCGCACAGGCGGGAAAGCGGACTCAAGCGGTTTGTGCCTGGCTCGCTGCTGGAGACGATGAAGCGTAAAGAGCTGCGCAAGCTGCTGAGTCACTTCCTCAAGCAGAACCAGGCATCGCTGTGTGCGCCCGGACAGAAGCAGCTGACACCTCTTCAGGCCAAACTGCACTACCTCAAGGTCATCAGCGAGCTCTCCAGTTACGGGGCTAAGGTGTTTGCCACCAGCACCAAGGTAAGCCTCCACCTTTAGGACAGTGACTGTAACCATTTCTAATGAACACTCCCATCACTGGCATCCAAAGAAATTCTTAATGCTTCTATTCTATACTCCCTCTCACTGACATTTAGAGAAATTCCTACATGCCCTTGAGTCTTGACCTTCCTTGTTGTTCTTCATAAACACCCCAAACGACCTCATTTGTATCGTTATGGTAGCAGATAGCTAATGTTAGCTGAAATTAGTCAACGGTTAGCCACAATTAGCCAACACTACTAGTATTCAAGTAAATATGGTGGGCATGCAGCAGGGCTATGTAAAGGGGCACAAGCTGAATTCGATCTGATGATAATCATGGACAGCGTCACGCCCCATTACAGAGAGTGAGTGGGGAAGGCCCAGCAAAACCTGTTGTCTTCGAAAAGAAAACAAAACAAAAAAACCATTCACCCACAACTAAATGTTTTCTTGTTAGCGTAGGTTAACTACATACACAGTGATTGACTGGTGTTGACTTCGTGCTCTACAGGATTCAAACACAGAGACGGGGATAATGATAAGCCCAAAGTTTGGAATCAGCCAGATCAACAATGCGCGTGGAACAGTGCCTATCGTGAGTGTTGGGACCTTTCTCTTATGCTGAGTGTGCATGCAAGGCTGCGAGATTCTCACCTAGCGCTTTTCCTTTTTCTCTAGCAACCTGTAACATTGGCTCAAATAGAAGAGGTGTCGTCTGTCACAGTCACAAGGGATGATGACCTTGCCTGCCAAGTTGAGATCAACATCAAGGACCCAGACAAAGAGGTCAGTGCTTTTACATCATTGCGTGTGGAGAAATTTGTGCTTTGATATACCACATCAGAACACATCAGAACTACATCTTCATTGTCACAAGTAATTTTCTTGATTTTCGCTGGTGACCATTTCACCGTGCATTTCCTCAGGTTACAAGTATGATGAAGGCAGCGTTGTAGGCCCTCTTATGTGTGTAAGCCCTAGCAATATTGTTCTGGAATATATGGTAACACATGTATATGTTTGTACAGTAGAACCTCATTATAACAAACTGGGATATAACAAACTAATGGATGTAATGAAGCAATCATAATTCCTCTTGAAATTCCCATAGACATCATGGCTATAACAAAGTATTGGTTATAATGAATTATGGGTCCCCCTTCAACTTCGTTGTAGTGAGGTTTAGTGTGCTGCTCTCACTGCTGCCATTGACACTTATTTACTTTTACTTATATTGAAGCACTCTCAAGCTCTCAATTAGACTGTTACCTTGGCAGGAGTGAATACATACATGAAATGCACAGAAAAGTGATGACAACCACAGGATGTATGTGCAATAGAAGAAAATTCAGTCAGACATTAAAGCGATTTCCACATAAACTAATGTGCTACAACAACAAGACAAAAAGGATAGTAAGCAACACGATCTAGGTTCATCGCATATAGCTTTTTCTGCAGGTTCACTACGTAATTGTAATGTGGGATCAAAAACAGAAAATTCATCCACGTAATTTCAATATCTGAAAAAGAGAAGCAGAATGTGTTATTAGCACAATGAAATTCTCTGAAAAGGTTCAATTCCAGCGATGACTCATCGCATTACAACAGAGGCAAAGTGCTAGAAAGTACTTAGATTCATGTACACACTAAAAAAGGTGATCGAAATTACCGGAGCCCTCCTCTGTGGCGTGTCTCATAATCATATTGTAGTTTTGGCATGTAAAACACCAGCAAGTATTGAATTTATGTTTGTACCATGTTTGCCTGTAAGAGTTGTATCTAATTGGTGACTCGTGATTTAGTTTCAAAGTGGATACTGTGAAGCAATAAAAACAAGGATTTTAACCTGTGTGCTTTGGCTAGACAAAAACTGTTCACAACTTATGAGGACAGTCAGGCATTTGTACTGTGAAACACTGCACAGTATGAGACTACTAATGCTATAAGGAAAGAAAAAAAGAGCTGATTTCCTGTTTGTTCTCATCATAAAAACTGTCTTCTCCGCATTTGACACTATTTGCCAATGTTTGTGCCACTGAGCTACTTTGTCCGATAAATTATTACATGTCCTTTTGCTACCTTGGCTCAAATTCAGCAGCAGTGTCTTAGGTTTGCTGTACACTATTTTAAGGTAACGTTTCCCTGTTCTTCGCCATCAATGCAAGGTTACAGTGCATATTAGGATTAAGCAGGCGGTATTATTTCTACAGAACTCGACAGATGTCAGAATACCTCTGCCTTCTTTTTATGGCTATTACAAGAAACCTCCTCATTTTCTTATTGGTTGTTTGTATGCTGTTACATGTGCTTTGTAGTTGTGCCATCTTCCACATGCCACCAAGTTCCACCTTTACATTTCTTCTGTGGAACAGAATCTCAAGTTTGGACTAGATGACCATGAAACAGCCGAGTTGGTGTTCATCCTCAAGGGGTACCACAAGCTGTTGGCATCCCGAGACCTTCCTGTTCACTGGGAGACAGAAGATCCATGGAAAGTCGAGGCAGGTCAGTCAGCACCTCCTGGTCTGTATAAAAATTGTACCAGCTCACTCGTTGTCATGCTGAAACACATCGGCTGCACAGTGTAAAAAAAAAAAAACATTGAAAGCATGTGATTCTTCTAGTATTACATACCCTTAAGAACTGATTCCTCCAAAATCTCAGGTCTCTCAAAGTGCAGCTCAAGTTCAACTTTGGGCAAGTTGCTGCCAGTGTAACTTGTTCTCAGTAAAGGTACTGCCATCATTTTTACTCTTGAAAAGGCATCAAAGAGAAGGTTGAAGTACTAAAGGAAAGCGCCCACCGTGTTGCTAATTTAGATATCTTTACCGTGCTTGTCCAATGTGCAGCACCCCTTAGCTTGTTTAGCGGCATTGTAGAAAGTTTTCGTTATAGTGGGTATGAAGTAGGATTGGGCATAAAGTCGGTACAGTGCAGTGCTTTTGATGCACAGATAGGGCACTGTCAAGTAACCTTGTTTTGCCACTTATGACAATGAAGATATTACATATACTACATTGCAATCATACCATATCAGAAAATGGATTAATATATAGTACTCACCCCACCTACATCATGTAGTGTACACCAACATACATCAGGAATCAAGAGCTACGCTTCTTATGATGCCAGTAAGGCCTGGAAACAAGTGTTTCCAAGGACCAACTGCTTTAAAGGAGTACTGACACGAATTTTTTACATCCTCGTACTATCGCTTTAAATGAAAGCAAGAGCATGTAGAAGCCCAAAAAGAGCATCATGGTGCCTCGCAAGGCAAAGAATATATTTTTAATACAGCTTCCTTAAAAGCCCACTTGCGGTTTCAATTTCAAGGGGGCGGTTTCCTAGTGACGTATCAACATAGTCGGATGACGTCTGAGTCACGTAGGGACAGCAATTCGTGATAGCGTTGCTGCAACTCTGTCGTCTGTGGTCAATTACACGTGGAGCACGCAAACAGCGACAATTTCACGGTCGTCCAGTGATTCTGACAGCGATTTCTGCTATTTTTAGTAGGCTGTGCTCATACGTCATCGTGGTGTCCATTGCGCTGGTGCTGGCTTGCAGTGCTGGGCGACGAAAACTTTAAAACCAAACTAAAATATCTTGTACGTGTTTCTTGGCTTCCTTGTTTGGAGGGCGTTAACAATACATGTCTAGGAAACGAAAAATGCACATTTTGAGCCGCCGCAAAATCGTGTCAGTACTCCTTTAACTCTTTCGCTACCACGCCTATTAAAATCAATCACCGGTAATCAATGATTAAAAGTGCCAATTTCTAAGCGTTAAAATCACTTCTTGAGCATACAGCTGTACCTTGCATTTAGTTTGGGCACTGTTCTTTCAGAGCGCGTTCAAATTTTTTCGCTCTGCCGATATCGCAATATTTCATGCACTTTTTCGGGAACTAATGTGCGTGTGTCATTGTAAAAGGGAGCGTGGCTGCCACACTTGATAAAAAAAGCACACCGCTCAAGTCTGTGTCACATTAATATTGCAAGGAGCCGTCCAGGGCGCCGTCCAGGGCGCCGACGCTCTCCTTCTCCTCTTCGGCGCTGAACATCACCCCTGCGACCAGTCACCCCCGCTTCTGAGTACCGTTCGGAAAACTAGGTGCTGCAGTTTTTAGAGGGAAAACTGCATCGCTCGGACAATAGCCAGCACCTCCACCACTTTGTAAGGCAGGAGCACAGCTGCTGTCTCGAAGCCTTTATTTTGCCGAGCCTCGCGCAGAACGAAGATGGCGCTCACCGTGATGATGATTATGCATCGGTGAAGAAGATGAACGATGAATATTTTGCTTACAATATAAACTTTTTGTTATAAAATGATTCCTTAGAAGTCAGCTATAATTATGTTGTTTGGCAGTGATAATTACATGAAAATTACACAGGCTATTTACCAGTCAGCTCTGTTTATGTAACCACAGTTTTATATAATCACAGCTCGTTTCTGAAGGTCTGCAGTGTGTCTGACTTGTTGAACTGGCCTTCTCAGCCAGTTTTCAGCAGTTTCTGTATCGCTTCTTCTTATATCTCTGCGAGAAGGCGGCAAGTGTGAGTGTTGGTGCTCTCGGCAGTCTCTCCGGCCTCTCCCATGGCGTCATCGTCCCGCATGACTGCGTCGCCAGAAAAACGTTCCACTCAAAAGTTCATGTACTAGATGTACACGTAGTTGTAGTGCCATCTAGAAGTCCAGGAGTGCAGTGGATTGTTTGGTATAGAAGTCTGCATACTGTTGAAACCCATAGATCAATTGGATTTCGACGCATTACCAAACAATCCATTGTATGGCAGGGATTTTCATAGAATGCGTGAACTCAAACGTTGAAGTGCATGTTAGCCGTGAGGGAGGCACGATGGCTTGGACATCTGAAAGCACACGTGTGCTCAAAGGAAAACAGAAGGGAGGTCCGCTTGATCCTTGTACGTATGGCTTAGGCATATTGTCTCTGTTTCCAGTGGCGATGCAGGCATTGAAGTCGCTCCTGTGAGAGTTCAGCTTGGATGAGTTAGTAACTAACTTGTTTGTTAGTTTTAATCACATTTTATAAATGCAGTTTATTTTCCAAACTGTACATTTCAGATGTGCATTTGAATTCACATATACGAATTTATGTCTGTAAATAATGTTTTTCTAGGAAAGAAAATATGCTAACTAAAACCCACCATATGCTACTTGACTGTTCCAGTATGCCTTATGTATGTTTTTTTATAACTCAAGAAGCACTTGATCTAAGATAGTGATTATTGATATATAAACAGTGTCAAGTAGTGCACAAACAATTTGTATATTTCAAAATTTACTAAAAGAATATTTGCCGGAGATATTATTCCTTGTTAAACTTTGTTTTATATTCTTGAAAATTTTTAACCTTTTTTTTTAGATATTCTTGCGAACGAAGTTCTTCATCGATTGTAATAAAATTAATGCCATTTGTAAGCACAATTGTTGTTCTTTACTTTGATATATTGCACGTCCATGTAAACCCAGCAGCTGTTTCAAGACAAACTCCTAACTCAAACACATGAAAAATGGCCTATTTCCCATAGTAACGAAAGAGCTAACACTTCGCCAAGCTTTCGGTGTCTGTGCAAGATACTTTTGTTGCACTGTTGTTATCATGAGTGCAAAGCGTACGGTTGCATTTCTGAGATGGCATACCCAGAAAAACTGACACAAAAGCACATCTTTCCACCTAGCCGTACCTAAAGCACTTCTGAATGTTATAAGCATCATGACCATTTTTACGACTAAACATAAGAACATACACATATTTCAGTCTCCTGCATGCTTATTATCTTGTACGTACTACTTGAAGAGCATCACTTACACTGAAGCACAGTTTAAACCTTGATTTGTATACATTGCTTTATCAGTGCACTCTTTTTCTCTTACCCTATGATCACTAGCTCCAGCTTCAGCTACCGTACTTACATGATTGTAAGTCGACTCCAATGAAGGTCAACTGCCGTCCCTTTGACATTGCAAGTCAAAAGAAATAACTGACTGGTGGTACGTGTTTCAGTTTTGATTGTAAGTCGACGCCCCAGCTTTGGTTTTCAGTTTTAAACAAAGACTTACAATCATGTAAATACTGCAACTGCTTGAAGGCATTTATGGCATGGATGGTAACTCGTTGCAATTTTTTTTTTGGGGGGGGGTGTTCTTTATTACATGCTTTGCACCTGCAGTAGACAAGTGTGCAAATGTATTAAGCACTCTGTTGTTGTCAGATAACCCTTACTGTGTGCTTGGCAACTTTGCAGCGCCATGCTTCCATGGAACTCACATTGTGTGCCCAACCCCCTGGAGCTACGCACCCACGGAGGAGACTCCAAATGGCCCAATGGTGAAGAGTGTGGACCTGGCCCTGCCACCCCCAGCTTATGTTCCATGTGAGGTAAGCTTGCAAAGCTTGTGTTATGTGAACTTGAGCTTTCACTGTACACAGCTGTGTTACCATTGCAGTGCCATATCCCACTGCAGGTACAAGGCAACTCTGTCATTGCAATGAACACAAAACTGTCAGAATTACACTTGGTTAAGTGCACTATCGTACTATAGAAAGGCCAACAATTTAATGGACAGGATGTATTATGCTGATAGTACTACATTTAGCTACACTCATTGCTGTATGGCACTGTAATGCTCAGCTTTACATACATTTTGCCTGATCCAATCCCAACAATTTACTGCTGTTTTTTTTTTCTTTTCCCATGTGGTTTAGTGATGTGCAAGCAGCCCAGATATGGGTTGCAGGCTGCCACCACAGGAGCTTGCATAAGGGCACGAGCAATTCCACTAAATCCTACAGCTATCTAGAAATTGTGCCAAGAACATGAACACTTGTTTATTACTATAAAATTTTTCTTCATAGCATTGATAGCACATTACCACTGAAGGAAATATGAGCATGGAACAAGAAACAGTGTTACTATAAGTGGAACGCATGGCTCACACCTTTGTCACAACTAATTTCTTTTGCAGCTGCCTGACCGTGGCATGTCGCGAAGCAGCTCGCGGGAGCAGTGCTCTCTGGTGGCCCTTTCCAATTCGGTGGACCACAACATGAACGAGACGAGTCCTTTGCAGCCACTGAGCCCGAGCCGCGTCCTCCGCTCGCCTGTGCTCGGTGCCAGCAAGATGGAACAACGGTCCCTGCTGCTGACGTCCAACGGCCACCAGCAGGCATCAGACTCTGCATCTTCCACAGCAGATGACGATTCCGAGGAACGATCAGTCAAGTTTGACATCATGGATGATGATGATGAAGAGGAGGAGGAGGAGCCTGTTGTACTTGAAGTGAGTGTGGGACTGCTTTCAGTATCACTGTGAAAGAAAGTTTGCTTGTGTTTGTTTAGCTTGTGTCTGTTGCATGTTCGAAGCTGTGTTACATTATATATGGGACTAAAAATGGGCAGGTGCATAGCTTTCACGTTATTGCAGCATTCTTGAAGTTATTGTTGCTATAAGATGCCAGCTTTTACAAAATAATGAAGGGAAGCAATATTTAATTGTTAGTTTGGGCCCACGCTGAAGAGTCTCATTAAGTACATTGAAAATGGGGGCATTCAAGCCATTATCTGATATTGTAGCTTATGATGGTTAGCTTGTAACAGTAGTTATTACCATGGCATATATTAAAGACACTGGAACCATATTTAACATATGGTTATAAAAATTGTTTCTTGTTTGTTTTTTGCATCCCTGGCAAGGCAGCACATGGGAGATACTGTGAAAATATGGGAGCTTATTTATATATTATGCTAAATCATAATTTTCTACTCATTTTGTTGCTTTAAGGATGCATGGAATGTGAGCAAGCCTGTGTAGGCCTAGTCGCAATACAGTCACAAATATTCAACAATTAAAAACTGAATCGCATTGTATGGCATTTCTAATCTGGTATGAGAAAAGAAATGATACATAGTGCTTGGATGTATGACTTGGACATTCAAACACTGTAGCTGCTGTTCAAACCAGGAATTTTAGTAGGGTCTACTTACACTACAACTCAGAAACTTTGCAGTCAGTGTTCAAAGAAGCCACAACAAAAGCAAGAGCGGATACAAGGACACCATTGCAGATGCATGAGTACAACCACAAGTGTAGTACCTCATTAATGCCCCTTCATTGCAGGTGAAGAACGAGGAGGTGCTGCGTCGGGTGTCAGAGATGCGGCGGATGGTAGCGGATGCTGAGAGCTATCTGTCTGACGGCAACCGGCCAGCAAATCGGCCACCACTTCCGGCCAATGAGTCAACCAGCAGCGAAGAGCGCGAGGCAGCTGGCCCCACAATCCGTGCGGCCGACTCACTATTGCTGCTCACGCAACTGGACGACGTGTCAGAAGCACTGAATGAAGTTGCAGCTATGGCTCCAGATGAAGCTGCAAGTGAGTCAGACACCGACAGCTTCAGCACGCCAACGCAGAGCCCTCTCCACCGGACCTCGAGACTGACTGCGACTACTGAGCCATCCGCTCCGAACAAACGTGGACGCAGTGGCTCTAGTTTCGGCCTTCACAGTCCAGACATGTTGCCGGGAATAGGATCTGGAGACCGTGACCTTCTAGAGTTGCTCAAGCAGCTGCAGTCAAACCCCGACATCCAGCTCCCATTCGATGAGGGAACGCTGTACTTGGACCCAGACATTATTGACCTGACCATGATCCCACCTCCAATGACACCTGATGCAGATGCCATGGGGGATGTCCCGGGCACGCTGGACGTGCCTCCAATGCCTTTTTCAGACCGCAGTCTCCAGGGTCATGCTGCCTTGACAAGTGCGTTTCACTTTACTTTGTTTTGTTGTGCACTTGTGTTTCAGTCTTGTGAATTCTGTGAGACAGATAGGGAAAACAAAGTTTGTTTCTTACAGAGTTAATGTCCTATAAATGCAGAATCATGAACAGGACTTCATGAACTGCCCATGTGCCAAGGAGAATCTTTGTTTCTGGTCATCCTGACTGTGCAGCTTTATGCAGCAAAATGCAGTTCGAGCTCATGCACATCAACACCTCAGTGTGCCAGTCATTCTTAGCCAGAGCACATGAAAAATAATGTACTGGCTGTGCATACTGTCACTATAAGGTAGCCACTGACTGTGGCAACGAGTTCTTGACAGCATACAAAAAAAAAATGAAGAAGAAGGTTAGGTTGGCCTTGAGCTTTCATATCTGGCTTGCAGATATCCGCTTACGGTGCCACGAACAGTCATGTTGTTTACAGTACAGCTGCAACAGCTCTTCAAGTAACTAAAGCCAAGTTTAAGTTTTTTGTCAAGGTTTCCTCAGTCTGAAAGTTCCTGTACTTTAAACTGCAGTGCTCTTGTTGAGGAACTAGGAAAACATATTCACTTCATGTAAATAGGTAACCCCATACTTGTCTGGGTTCTAGTTCACCACTTGGACTTTCATTGTTGAAGGAGAGCTTTTGGCATGGCATCTGTGGCCATTATTAGATTTCATACCTAAGCCCTATGTGTTTGACACACTTGTAGGACATGCACACTGTTAATGTACAATGAGGGGCTCCGACAATGTCAGTAGATGCGTCAGTAGATGCGCACAAGCACTCGACAAAGTACAATTAATGGTGACTTTGGCAAACGGAGATTAATACATTGGTTTTTGTTGCTTGGCAACAATGATGGAAGAATCATTTTTCATACAATTGGAAGAATGACACTTCAACAGTTTAAACAAATGCATGTGTGGGCTTGTTGGTAAAGCATAGTATAGGATTCATGTGTAGCATTTGCAACACAGGACAAGAGGATGCAACATGCACTCACACTTTAGTGGCAAGTGTGTGTTGTTCCTTCCCTTGTCATCTCTTAGGTGAGCTACATCCTGATCCTACAGAAGCATGCATTGTCGCTGTGCTTGATGGTCGTGAGCGTTGCGGCATATTGGTCAATTTGTAACTAACTACTCCTTCACCCTGGACTCGAAAAAATTTCATCAAATTTTCTTAATCTCAAGCAAAACATTTCCTGCAGCAGTTTTGAGTAATATGTTCCCAGTAGAGTTTTTATATGTATACATGTGCGTGTGTGTGTGTGTGTGTGTGTGTGTGCGCGTGTGTGAAGAATCCGACACATGTGTAGTGGCTGAATTGGACAATCTCTGTGACGCATTGACAGAGATGCATGCTTCAGGCAATGAGCTAGGCTGCAATGCCATTTTTCAGCAGCTGGGCTGCCTAGATCTGACAAACTGACCACCTGTCCAGTTTTGGACAACTTTCACCTTCAGATGGGCAGGAAAACTAATATCTCATAAACTCAAGAATGCGAAGGTGGCAAATCGGAATTTGTTGTTGAATGGGCAATCTTCTTTACAATATTTGTCTTACTAAACCATTGTATGCCTGTCTTTTCTGTCCCTTGCACAGACTGCACACTGCAGGCAACCGACACCGACCAGGTCGACTCGGCACGTGTAGTGGCCGAATTGGACAACCTCTGTGATGCACTGACAGAGATGCGTGCTTCAGGCAATGAGCTAGGCTGCGATGCCATTTTTCAGCAGCTGGGCTGCCAAGATCTGGAGAGCTTCATCGCGAGTGTGACGGTGCCCCCGCCCCCAACGTTATCGGATGACATGCCCCCAATGCTGCTGCCAGACGGCGACGATGACATTGCCTCATACATTATTCCACCACCACCTCCAAGTTGCGATGAAGAGCAGAACGAGGTGCTGGCCCGCTTTGAGCGAGCCTCCGAGGACATGCGCCGCTTCATTGGTGGTGCCGGCATGACAGCTAACAGTCCCGCATTGGAGCCACCCGCGTTTGAAAGCCTCAAAGTGCTGTCGTATGGCAGCCTGCTTGAGCCTGCCAACCCGCCAAATCCAACAGTGAGGGAGCGACGAGGCTCTGATGACAGCCACACATATGAGAACTGCGAGCTTTCAAGGGGGGTGCAGGAAACGCACTCAGCCCCACAGTCACTTGAGAATGGACTTCACGAATACGAAGACGTGGCATTTGGCAAACCGCGGGTGCCACCAAGACTGCGGAGGGTGGCAGGTGGTGGTAGCGCCGATTTAGCAGCAGCAGGGACAGCACCAAAGCGAGACCGTACGGGGAGCTGTGACAACATCCAAGTTTCGGAAAGTTCGCTAGCTCAGCGGCAAGTGGCTCGGTCACATTCGTGGACGAACCTCCAGGGTCCCGTGAGCCCAGGTTTAACTAGAAAAGGAACAACAGGAAAGCCTCCACTGCCACCAGGCCTGTCCCTTTCACAGGTGAGCTGAGAGTATCGGTATTTGTAGAGATTTTCAAATCCAGTAGCGTCTAGATGCTACTGGATTCAGGCCATCTCGCAGACAGCCCTGAATCTGTCACGTGCAGCACAAGTGTGAGCATGCTCATCATCTTGGTCTCTCGTGGCACATACCCAGTAGTGAATGATTGGCCAAGATATGGGCGGTTTATTGAAAATTACTTTATTGCAAATTCTAGGGCTCTTATTTTTGGCAGTGACTAGGGCAAACTTTGTCACTGCTCAAGGTGTCTTCTGCATGCAGAAAGTGCAGTAGGGCAGGACACACCTGTTTACATACAGGGTGTCTCAATTAACTTGTGCCAATCATTAAATAAAATTCACATTTGCATTATGGCAAATGAGTTCTGCGGAAACCCGCAAGGTGGAGTAACGCTTATGAACGTTACTCCACCTTGCAGGTTTCCGCAGAACTCATTTGCCGTATATTCACGCCCATGTGCTTCGAGTTATCGATGGATTCGCCCTCACGCTGTCAGTCGCTGCCTCCTGGTTAGCTCAATTGGCAGAGCGAGCGCCCCGGCCAGGCGTTGGTCCCAGGTTCGAACTCCGGACCAGGACGAATTTTTCGGCAACTGGGAAGCTTTCATTTCTGAGAAATCCGTATGGATTTCCTTGTAGCCTTGTGCTACAAAATGTGTGGATGCTAATTTTCCCTTTCACATTCGCATTATGTGGATGCAACTGTGTGAGTATTGTTTATTGTCATCTTGACCATCACATGCATTTTAGATGAGCTCAGGTAATTAATTTTGTAATTAACAGGCTTGTCACCACTTGTGAAGCAGGAAGGTTCACCACAGTCATAGGAGCTGCCGTGCTGGTAGTAGTTCCAACGATTGGGAGTTCCAGGCTCAGGCCTTGCAGGCATCTACTGAATCGGTGCACTGGTGTCGCAATGAGAGGTGGAGCTTGTGGACTAGGTTGCGGACTTGTGGAGGGCTCCTGATGGGGTTTTTCCACATGAGGTGGCAGGGACCAGTTCCTTTACAAGTGTCATGACATCGAAAACTGAAAATGTAGAGCACTGGTCGAGAAGAGGAGCACAGGTTGCCTTTTTAATACAGCACACTGTCACGATTTCTTTCCCTGCTCCTTCACTAAAAAAATGCTCATGCTAACTCACGTAGTCTTCTTCACCAGAGTAGAGGTGCAGGCATGGCAACATTAAAGGACACTAAAGAAAAATGTTAAGTTTGGTTAGATAGATTTTTTAGCAGTGTTGGAGTCTAGTGCCGCTGTCTGCACGCCAATAAAAGGGTTTTTTGCATTGAAAACTGCCACTGAAAACCCCCTTGTCTCACCGCTCAATTTGAATCACCCGTACCAACAGAGGACTTGACATCATGATCTCGGCTGCCAACTCTATGGTGCACTGAGCTCCACGGCTGTAATGTGCGGCAACAACTGTGGCTTACTGCACATTTATTTATTTTCAAAGCTTATCAAAACTCAACTTTGATTCATAACCTGGAGCGCTAATCATGTACTGAAAAAACATAAGCTGGTGCTATTTCAAAAGGATACCAACGGTGAGGGACAGAGGGTGCGGTGCCACTGCAATTTTTCAATTTTGCAGTTTTTCACATCTGCAATTGCTTTGTTCTTGCCAGGAATGGCAAATTAGTTGTTATACAAACCTCATCTCTCAATTTACTTAATTAACCAACCTTTAACCTCTAACTAATTAACCAACTTTTCAACTGTTGCTGTAAGTGAAGAATATTCAGTGAACAAATTGTAGAGCATAGTAATTATGATACAGATCATGTATATGCAAACTATTTACTAAAGTAATTTCTGCTGGGATAAGAGAAACACTCGGCTTCAACCAACCAAGAGAGCAAGTAGGTTTTAGGAAAGCTTACTCAACAATGGACCACTGCCATGCTATCAACCTAATAATCGAGAAAGAAGTCCACTGGATACAACAAACCTCTTTATATTCTTTATATAGCATTTATAGACTACGAGAAAGCATCTGATTTCATAGAAATACAAGCAGTTCTAGAAGCTTTGCACCGACGATGTGTACCTGACGCATATGTGCAAACCATAAGTAACGTCTACAAAAATCGCACAGCCGCACTACTCCTGCATGAGAGGAGCAGAAAAATTCCGATCAAGAGAGGGGTCAGACAAGGAGATACAATATCCCCAATGTTATTCATTGCATGCTTAGAAGTGTTCAGACGTCTAGACTGGGAAGAAAAGCGAATTAGAATAGATGGAGAATATCTCAGCAATTTAAGGTTTGCATTTGACATTGTGCTCTTTAGCAGTGACGGTGATGAACTACAAAACATGATCGATGACCTAAACTGGGAAAGTATTAAAATAGGACTAAAAATGAATAGGCAAATGACCAAAATTATGCTCAGTAGTATAGCTAAAGAACAGGAATTTAAAATTAGCAATGGATCCTTGGAATGTGTGAATAAATATGTATACCTGGGACAGTTACTAACACGGATGCCTACTCATGAAAAAGAAATTCTCTGTGGAATAAGGATGGGCTGGAGCACATTCGGAAGACATTCTGCAGTCATGGCTGGGAACTTGCTGCTGTCACTAAAGCGAAAAGTATTTAATCACTGCATCCTCCTTGTACTAATGTACAGGGCAGAAACATGGAGGATAATGAAAAAAGTAGAGATGAAATTAAGGAGCACGTGGCTTGCAGTGGAAAGAAAGGTGATAGGTGTAACACTAAGGGATAAAAAACGAGTGAAGTGGATCAAGGGACACACAGAAATAGCTGATATATTCTTACATCATTTAAAAGAAAGAAGTGGACCTGGGCATAGCACATCATGTGAAGGACAGATAACAGATGGACAGTAAGGGCGTTGGAATGGATACCAAGAGAAGGAAAACGGAACAGAGGCAGGCAAGAGGTTAGATGGAGCGGCGAAATTAAGAAGTTTGTGGGCAGAAAGTGGAACCAACTCACTCAGAATAGGGCAAATTGGAAACCATTGGGAGAAGTCTTCGTCCTGCAGTAGACTTAAAATAGACTGATGGTGATGACAAATCTTGTAATAGGCGCAGTGGTTTTAATTTAAATGCAGAGTGTCGTGCAACAGCATTAGCATTGCCAAACATGCTACAGACGAACGACCGATGATGCACGCAGACAGACAGCGTTGCGCACGCCACAAGAAAGTTGATAAGACGTGGCCACAACGGTAGTCCTCCTGGCCTGTTTATGCCTGTGGTCTGCATGCTTCATCAATCATTTCGTCAGTGTGTTTGAGAGCACTCGAGTGCCTAGTCATGTGGTACTTTTCCACATTTCGTGCACTTTCATGTAAGCCCAGAAAAATTACAGCCACCACCTTGCCACTAATTTTAACATGCTTCTGATCTCAGTTGAGCATTCTGCATTTCAGTCAACAGTTGAAAAGTTGGTTAATGAATTATTGGTTACCTGAGCTTATTAAGAAATTAGTCTGAGATTACAGTATGACAGCATGCAGTACTGAGCTGGTTGCATCCTCGTAATGTGCACATGGGTTTTTTTTTAACCCTGGTGCAAGTTAACTGAAACACCCTGTATACCCCCATTTAATTTGCCCATGCTGCAGAGGCAATGTGGTATCTCTGGAGTGCGCATGCCTCGCACGTGGAAATCCTGTGTTCAATTCCCAGCCTGGTATGACTCAAATAACTTTCCACACTGATTACTATGTTTACAGGAGTTCCCTTTGAAAATTTGGTGTAAATTCCAAAATTTTTGAGCGTGTTCTTATTCTTTGCATTTATAACTGCCCCCACTTTCTGCTCTGGGTGAACGCCTGTCTATGGCACTTTCGGCAACTGCGAGCTCCTTAATGCCAGTATTGTGTTAAAATTCTAATGCTACTTATCTAAGCTGTCTACTAGAGTAAGACAAAAAAAAAGAAAATCTGACAGACCCCACACATTGTGAGAATCGATGTAGTGCGAAGCAAGTGATGAAATTGCTGATGCTGAATTGTCTTATTTTCTTATTTCAATCATTGCATTACCTGTGCTTGTGCCATTGTCGTGTTCTCATTTTATATCATTTGTGCTATTGTTGGCACCTTTCTTGTTCATCCAGGATCTGCCTAAGCAGCCATTGTCAGGTAGGTTTAGACCACGCTGGCTTCGCACGCTCTGGATCAGCCAGCCCACATCCTTCTTCAAGCCCACTGGCCACACGCAGGGCGGGGTCGCTTCGTTCCGGCTCCGTAGGCCGGGCCGGTGGCCGCCATTTAAGCAGCAGCTCACACGGGCGCTATCACCAGCGCAGCAGCTCTCTAAACTCGGAATCTAGTGGCACTGCCTGCCTCCTAAACGGGATCAACGGCTGCACCTGCTCTCCACTTGGCTCGGACAGCCCGTCAGCAGCCTGTCCCAGGTGCCAGGCTGCAAGTGAAACCAGCAGCTCAAAGCAGCCTGCAGCAGACTCTCCCTTTACGCGCGCACAGGAGGAGGTTTGCGGAATGGTGCTACGGCTTGAAAACGCCCTCAAGGCTGGGGACGCTCGAGGCGACGTTGCTACCTCGGCTAGCGACAGGCAGGCCAGGGAGGCCTTGCTTGCCAAGTCGCGTCAGTTTGTGACTGCTTCCAAAGTGTTTGTGCGCAGTGCAAGCGAGAACTCCGAGCAAGTGACCGCGCAGCTGGCCGCGTGTATGTCGCTGCTGGATAGCATGTGCGCAGCTGCTGAGCAGCTGGCCCTCTCCGGCCCATCGTGGGCTTCCCTGGTCGAACAAGTCAAAGCAGTGGCAGTGGCATACTGCACGTGCCACGGGGGCAGTTGACGGTGCCACCGTTGGCTCACTCATGCACCAAGCTACAGACCTGGCCTCCACACTGACGGCACTCATGCGGACTCTTCGCTCACTGGACAGCTCCTAATGTGACCTCCCTTTTTGTTTTTGTTGTTGCCCTTTCTCTTGCATGCCTGAGGCTGCTTTCTTCCTCCACTCTCAGCCCACTTAAATGGCATCGAGCCATTTTCGCATTGGGACGCTCTCTCACAACTGCATTTACGATAGCCACAGGAAGGTTGGACGAAATACGAAAGGTCAAAGAGCAAGGAACTCTCAGCACCTGCTAACCTGTCTGCACTGACCAATGCTGCCCCGAACGTTTTCCTTTCATGGTGAGGAAACGTTGCTACAGTGGTGCTACCACATCATACTTTGAGCTTTCTTTTTTTTCCATCTCAAGGCCCATAGGGACCAAAATATAGTCCATCAATCAGCTCATTTTGGTCTCCTGGTGCAAGCAGATCTCGCTTGGGCAGACATAGTGCACCTCCGTACAAGGTGTCCCGTGTTCCAAATGGAATATAGTAGTGAGCAGGCTTTATGAGTAAAAGGTGCAGCTGTGGGTCACAATGCTCAGGAAAGTCATAAGGTACGCTGCGCATGTTTGTAAGCCTGACGAATGGCATTGTGGGGGAGCACATTCAGTGACAAAATGTATGTACGTGACTTGTTCTCGCCACCAAGTTCTTATTTTGGCAGCCTTGCTATATTTTTTTTAATGAAGAAGAGTGAACATGTATACCCAAACATTTTCAGTGCAGCTCTACCAATGGAGTGCAAGAAAATGCCCTGTAATGCAAAATGGGTTATTCGGCTTGCAATTAAGTCAGCAAGGAGTTTCACGATTTGCGATTAACAAAATCGGTGCTCTTTCTGCTACGCTGCAAAGTTAATAAGCATTCAATTAGGGCTAAATTCACAATTGTTAAGCTTTAACAGAGCACGCACTAACGCTTGCATAACGTCAGTTTGTGTGAGCTTGTGAGGGGCTGTACTAAAGAAAAATATTTTTGAGGGACAAGGTGTTGTCTATTGGCTGGAGCTGTGAAACCAGGCCTAGGCCAAGTAATTTTTTGAAAGGCAGCAATCATTCCCTTGATCTTTATATCGCATAATTTGCACAGAGAAGTACAGTACAAGTCGATGCCACGCATCAAAAAGTGTAGAGCAGAAGTTCAATAGTGCAGCCCTCATGCAACATCCAACTACCTGCCACTTTGTACAGTACTTATAAAGTGTCCACTTTCCTGTATGCCATAGAGTATTTGTTGAGTGCATCAGGAGTAAAAGAGGTGGTGTTATATGTTTTCTTCAAGATCCTAGGGCATTCACACCTCCACAAATATCACGCGATTATCGGCAATTACTGTTATGCACCACTGAGCATTATAGGCGTGTGCTCGGAAGGAGGGGTGAGGTCATGCTAGGGAGACCACACATTCTGCAACTCGCAGGGACTTTCGCACATTTGAAGGCTATTGTTCTGCGTCCTGTGAGATATACAAAAATCTTCAAAGATGTCCCGCATTTCACACTTTGTTATGTAGCAAGAAGTCTCCAGCATAATGCAGAATGCACGCGTGAAAAGCTTCTTGCCGAGCAATAGCAACGGTGTCCACGACCTTTTCATTTGGCAAGTGAATGGCTGTCTCTCGCTGTTCACACTTGGTTCGGTCACCCAATCTATTGTCAAATTTTTTACAAGCAGCGGGTCTTCCTCAGTGGCACTGACTTCTGTCTTTGGCACCATATCCTACCATCAACTACATTATCACTCCCATGTAGAATATGATAGCCGCCTTGTCATCTCAAGCTCCTGTCTGTTTTCTGTGCAACTATTTTTTTTAATCACCATTAATCGCTAAGCTGTCATGTAGACATTAACTCAGTTTCTTGATGGAGCATATCTTATAGGTATGCACAAACGGTTTCGTTTACACAGAAATATATTTGAACTTCAACTTGTATAAGTTACCTTATTTTCCCATTTCAGAGATTGCAAAGTATTGCTAGTGAAACTTCCCCACCAAAAGTTAAAGTATTGTGGTTTCTCATGGTACCCCCAACCCCCGTCCCATTTCACTAGTAGGAAAGTGGTCACCCTAGGTCACTCACCCCCCTCCCATTGGGTCAGGAGGGATGCAAATTTGGTCTTGTTGGTTTTATTGCTTTACAAACTGCAAATGAAAGCTTGTGTGTCAAAATCCCTGAACAATGTTCGTGTAATAATTTTACTGTTGCGGTTAAATACTAAATTAGGATGTACTTGGCTGTAGTTCTCATATCATTGCAGTAACGTCTTTACTGTCTTTTTGTTTTCTTTAATGTTTGAGACAGGCGCTAGAGGCAGCAAAGGTACTGGGGAGAGGGGATGTCTAGTTGTGGTAGGCACTGTTAATGCAGTGGAAGACAGTGCACGCTCCTACGTGTAACATACATTTCCACATTATTTTCAAACTATAATTTCGTGCATTCATTTTAGCTGACAGCACTTTGCATGTTCTACATGCTCGATCAGAAACATTGAAAATTTGCCGCATCCCCTGCTTTACAAAGAGGCATGGTTTTGGATGTTGAACCGTGTGAACATGAAGTTGCCATTAGAAGCATCAGTACAGCCCAAAAGGATACATGCAAGTCGCTGCTCTCAACATAGCTGCACCCTAAATCTAGTGGTCTTTCTATTCATCAGTGTAGCTACACCGTAATTGTTCGCTGTTTGCTGCTGTCCTTTGCACGTGCTGTTTTTCTTTAGTGGCTGTAAAATTGTAGTATTCAGCACAGGACTACAAGGTGGGGAGATTACAAAAGGGAACCGTAAACGATACTCAAGCTTTTATCTTCTTATTTTAACAAGTATATTAAGAATGGGATGTCCAAGCTTTTCTTTTTTTCTTTACTGTCACTATCTCACAGAGTTGCCTTGAAAAATGTGTCAGCTGACACACATTCATACACATGTATATGTATATCCTGAGTGTTGCAGATACAAAACAGAGGTCTGCAAACCTCGTACAAAGTTTTTCTGACACATTTCAAGCCATGGTGGCCACAAGGTGAAAGGAAAAGTGTCTCAGCGAAGCCACATCTTGAGAAAGCTTTCACTGAAGAGGAAAAGTAGACAATTCCAGTTGAAATGAGGTGCAGGCGGCGAACCTTGGTTAGTGTTGTACAGTGATCAAAGCTTGCACTCTTCCACTGATGTCTCAATAAAGCTCTAGCTGACCCAGTCCTTTCGAATTAGCAGAGTAGTTTATTCAATAGAGTCCAAAATCAACAGCTAGTAAACATCTAAATGTCCTTAGCAGCAAAGAATTGCACTATACTGCCTGCAAATACAAGAGCTCGTCACTTTTTTCACTGTGATGTCAATGAATCTCTTGAACCACCAGTTTATGGCTTACAAGGCTGCGCTCAAGGAAGGTGCATAAGAGTAAATGGAACATCCAATATGGGGAAACACGTTTACAAATGATGCTTATGAGCATGCGTGTTTCCAGTATGTTTCACAAATTGGAAAATTTTTTACTTGGGGTCTCAAATATTGGAGCTAGAACAGGGTTCGTTATCTGACACGCTGAACTGAAGTTGTTTCTAATGTAATAGAAAAACAAACCTATCTGGGGCAAGTAAAACATCCCAGTTACTAAATAAAACGGACCTTCCAGCAGTATGCAGGGCACTTTTACTGCTAATCTCGTGTCCATCATGGCTGACATTGGAAAAAAAAAAATCTTGCTAGATGTTCTTCTTTTCCCTCTCACCCGAAACGAGTGCTCACGTGGAACAAGTAGTTCTACTGGTAATCTCAGTGGAATGTATTGTTAAACACCCAAGTTTTATGTTTGTGCTAGATTTATTTGTTGTTACCATAGTTCTTCTGCTGACTGATTTTCAAGAAACCTTGTTATAACAGCGCATTTAAACAGCATTTTGCATTGCTAATGGAAGAGTTGTTCCTCCCATGCGTTATACACTCTTCTTGTTTCTTTCATTGTGGTACGATTTTTCCAACAATGTGCAATTTTAAAACGTGGACTGAAGCTGGTGCTTTTGAGAGAGTTTTTGTGCAAGGCCAGCAATACATAACACCCATCAGAGAATCTCAAGTTTCAGAAGAATTTTCAAAACAAAAGGAAAGTTAGACTATACGAGCAATGATTATTACACATTCTCATTAAGCCTGGTCAAGGTGTGGGTTGTAGCAATAAAAGTGCGTTATGAAGTGCTGGCTTGTCACTGCAGTACTGCATTGAGAATGATCCAAGGTATATCTCGCAATTACAAAGAGAGATGTTGCTGTTGTAATAAGATGTATTTTTCTCCTGTGTAGTTATACGTTTGTTAGAGCTGTCATTTGCATGTACCAGATATGGTGGAACGAAATAAGCCCAGGGCCCTTGCTCCAATAGGTGCGAGGACCATGACACCAGCATTTTTTTAACAATGTTGTTGAATGGAAGTTGCTCATGTCAATCCCACTTGTACAATAACAAAAAAAGGAGCTGGGACACACATAGTACACAAAGAAAAAAAAAATGTGACAAATGTGGAAGATACATTCAGCTTTTTATTTCAATAATAAAGACTTTTAAAAACAAAGATGGCTCTCCGAGTATGCTAACCTATGCCTTATTCAATTTGTTATTTCGGAGCAGTTCAGCAGCACTTTAAAGGTTGTCTACGATGGTTACTAAGTGGCCCCACATTGGTGATAGAAGCCCAGTTGCACACCATTCAACCCTCTTGCCCTTGTGATAGGCTATCTTACACAACCTTAGCAGCACTGCCAGAGCACTCTCACAATGACCATTCAAATATGCCATTAACACAGCAAGATGCATGGGAATGTTCAAGGACCGAGGGGAAAAGAGAGTGACAGTAAAATAGAGGTGGCAAAAGGCACACAACTTCTTAGAGCCCAAAAAGTACACAATATTGAGGCCACTGGACGGACTGCACAGCGGTGGCCGCACTGCGCTTTGAAGCGATGTGCGTCTGTCGACTAGGACACGAAGCAGCTCTTCTCAGACTTTTGCTGCAAAAAAAAAGGGGGGGGGGGGAGGACAAGGCGGGGGTATTTTTGGATGCATTGGACGGTCAAACTTGATACTTTGATGTAAAATTAGGCACATATGTACAAGTGTAATAGTGATGTAACCTTTCAAGTGCAATGCATCAATGCTTGAGACAAAGTCTTGATGGCGAGATATTAGTGGGCAAGTTTCAACTCTCAAGATGGCACTTGAAGTATGAATATAGCAAAATAGGTCAAATGCCTTGTTGGCAAAATATTATTGGGCGAGTTTCAACTCTCAAGATGGCACTTGAGGTATAAATACAGCAAAAGAGGTCAAATGCACAAAAAACAAGTTAAATTAAGTTCTGAAGCTCTGGTTATAAGGACACCACCATGGAGGAATCTGCATTCATTTCGACCATATCCATGATTCGAATATGCAGCCTATTGCACACAAGTGTAACACCGTTGCCAAGCAAGCTGGTTTTTACCGATTAAAACGAAAATTCATATATGAGAACTGCAACAGGCAATGCGACTGTCTACTTCCATTACATAGCTGCCTTGCAGTGTGTGTGTGTGTGTGTGTGTGTGTGTGTGTGTGTGTGTGTGTGTGTGTGTGTGTGTGTTTCACTTCATAGATAAATATGCCTTCCTTTCAATAAAAATCAGGTGCGAGTAGGCACCTCATTTGCTGTACAAGTCCCTCTGCAACGCTAACATTAAACTGCAAAGCTAACATTAAGCTTTAGCTTTAAGTAACACAGCATATTGCTGACATACCTTTGATGATGTCCTTCTCCGTCCAGGTTGATCAGGGCTGTAAGAAGACATAATAATGAATGCTCTATATTGCATGATTACTACAAAATTCATAGGCCAAGGTCAGCAATGTTTCAATCAGTCTTTCTCACAATATTTCAGCATTCACTGCTATTACACAGTAGGGGTATCAACATTATCTGTTTTGCTACTATCAGTAAACATACTCAAGGGTTTATAGAACAGATGTCTTCTCTCAAGGTTGTGTGTACTACACCCATGGTAGGTGGAATTCCCTACATCCACTGTGACAGCCATGAATTAATTGCTGGCTCTCCCAGGAGTCTAGTACACACATAATAGACAATGAAAGAGCATAGGAAAATACAATTAGGTTGTATTTTTTTAAGGAAACAACAAAATCTTATATTAAGAAAACCATAAGATAAATTTTATTGCCAAGTTTAGAACCTACTTCATCGCTGCAAAACACCAGAGCTCGTGCTACTTTTCCATCGCTGAGTTTACCAATAATGATCAGCCAATTCCAAGATATCCGCGATTCAGTCAGAAAACCCTCCATTACATATACAGTCCAACGCACTTGTAACAATGTTGAAGTGCCATGAAAATTACATTGTTATAACCGATAATTGTTATGACATGGTCACATGAAAAAAGCCAAATAAGGGTACCTAGAGCTGTTGTGTGCATCTGTGTGGAGCTTGGCGGGATGGGTTGAATTGTGCTCTTCCTGCAGCACAGTGTTATTTTAAACCCCACCCTTTACCTCAGTGGCCACAGTGGATAGCACTGAGACCCTCATGGAAGGATAGCCGAGGTTCCTCAAGGGCAGCTTTGGAACCATTGTCCTTTGTCACTATTTTTTTTTCCTGGATGGGGCTCATGTTTGGGGTGGTGGCAGAATGGAAGAGGGACGAGACCCCAAAGGAAAAGCATTTCTATTTTATAGCATTGGGGCAGTCTTTTGTAGATGGGAACAGGGAGTGCACAGCAGCCAGAGTTTGTTTTGTTTTTGAAGATTTCACATCCCATTATCTCTTGGCACCAACACAGGGCATAAACAGCCAAACTTCATTGTTATAACAGATAACAGGGCATGGGAGCATTGTTGTAAGAGGGTTAGTTCACCATAGAAAACATACAAAAGTTGATGGTGAGGTAGCTCATCATTGTTATAACCTATATATGGTTAAAACCAGTATTGTTATAAGTGGACTCAACTGTAAATGGGAATATGAATGGACGCTGCAAAAGGTAGCAAAATGTGATGGCTTCAGAAATGTGCAACATTATTGTGCAATGAAATTGTAAAGCCTCAGTGCAATGAAGTTTGCGATTATAACGAAGTTTGTTTTCCAATATGTACTACTTCACTGAAGTGTAAAGGTTAAATTTCGTAAAGGTGAAACACTCAGGTTCACCTGTGGCCCTGAAGTTCAGCTTCATAGAGAGACTGCTGCAGTGCCCATGCCAAGGCTTCGTCTTCAGTCTGCAGGTGAGACACACTAGCGCGTTGGCTTTGTGCTCCGCATGACGATGCTGTGGCCACTCGCTTGACTGCGGGGCTGGAGGACTTCTGCTGAAGCCTGGCCACTGCGGCAGCACTGTAGGGTACAAGACAACCACATGATGTTAGAGACGTTCATCTAAGCAGTACTACACACAAGCCAGAGTTGCACGAAAAGAAAAGGCATGGGATTTACTGTTTAGCAGGACTCTAGATGAAATATTTGCATCATTTATTACAGACAAGACTCACTCATCTGGCAGGAGTTGCTGGTGGAAAATACAAAGGTCAAACTTTCCTTGTATTTAGAGGGCTTCAGTTTTGGGCACCCAAGTGGCTTTGCACATGCACATTCTTGTGTTCTTTTGTGCTCACTTTTTGTGCACAATAAAAGAACACAAGAGCAAGGGGCCCCTAGAACTTGGGCCCCCGCCCAACACTAAAACTCTCTGTGAACAGTGTGAAAACTGGTGTCAATGTTACACCGTGACTCTCAAGAGCACTTTCTCACCATTGGGGCCAATTTGACATGAAAAGGTCTTGAAACTTAGTGTCAAGCATGCATCTAATTCTCGTAGAATGCAATGCACTCCTTTAGAGGTGAATTTTTGCTTGGCTCTAATTAGCTGTTTTGGACAAATAAGATATTGCATCAGGACATGTTGTAAAGGCAACTGCAAAGAGAAACTAGCCAAGAAAACTGCCAATCATAACTCCAGCACAAAATATGAATGCTAAGAGAAAAAGACAAGGAGAACTGCTGTATATACACATTTCCCTGATATGGCTGTTTTATACTGGCGATTCCCTCCGTTATGTTTATTTAGAGTTGCAAGAACAATAGGACTGCCCCGCCGTGGTGGTCTAGTGGCTATGGTACTCAGCTGCAGATCTGAGGTTCGCGGTATCGAATCCCGGCCGCGGCGGCTGCATTTCGATGGAGGTAGAACATTGAGGCCTGTGTGCTGTGTGATGTCAGCGCACATACGTTAAAGAACCCCAGGTGGTCAAAATTTCCGAAGCCCTCCAATAAGGCGTCCCTCATAATCACAGCTGGTTTTGGGATGTAAAACCATAGAAATCAATTAACCAAGAACAATAGGACTATTCAATGAATGTTTTCGGGCATTGCCTGAATACAAAATCAACTTCATGGGTGGTGCTTAGTTCAGGTGGCAGTTCTGCTCAAGCAATGTCCGTCCATAGATTATACTGCAATTTTTTTTTTATAGAGCCACCATATTGTCTATTTTCAATGTGAGAAAGATATAAGTGCCCTTCAAAATCATGAAGTGTCTTTAAAATAATTTATCTTGGACACCATATGCTCCATTTCTCTCATATTTCTTAACCACACTAACCATAAGTTAACTTCATTGACAAAGTTTATTTTCCGAAAAATAAGGAAAGAAGCATTCTCAAAAAATGAGTCTGAATTTGTAGAGTGTAAAGGCAACAAAGATCTCCATGCCATTTTTGACAACTAGAAAGTTCTTTCCCAGAGTGGCTTTGAGACGTGCACAAGATAACTACAGCATGAAGTTACAGCAACAAGACATACAAGTTGTGACAGTTCTGAAAAAGGAGATGCCACAGTTCCCCCAACCCAAAAGGCGAAGCAACATTATGCGAGCTCAGGCACAACTAGGGCAGACCCAGCAATCCTTACGCGATGGCAACACATTCTTCGGATAATCAGCATCCACGAGGAAAGAAAGGAACGAGCTCTGTCAATTCTGAAACAAAGGCGCCATGCAGCCAACCCTTTACTTCTAGAGACATTGAAAAGAGGTTAAATGAACAGGCACATCACAAGTTGCTGCCACTAGCATTTGAAAGTCCAATGTGCGATATTTCTCTTTATGGTGTCAGCAGCTTGGCCTTACTTAAAAAATCTGCATTATTCAACTTTGCCCACTGTCTGGTCGGTATACTGGAAGCATGCTCAGTTGCTTTTGAGAGCTTTCTTCCCAAGAGTTAAACGATAGGTAGTGCTATGCTCATTCAAAGATACACTGGTGCAACAAAGTTAAGGTGGTAGAATGTTGATCTGCACACATCTATTTTAAGTGAGCCATGACAATTACAGTGTAATTAAACACCTATTTACCATGTAGTCATTCATAATACATGTTTACACAAAAAGAATAGGGTCACCAACTTAAAGTACATGCACAAGTTAATTAATGGCTGCAACCACTCCATTGCTGTCATACGCAGTACACAGAACTTCCTGCCAAACATAACAGTGTCTTTACTAAAGCGATTACAGAACAGTATGCACCATACTGGCATCTAAACGAATGCAAGCCGAGTGTAGAGGGGTTTGAATTCAGCCTAAGGTCAATGTCTGTTGCTCTTTCTTTACCACCACAGGTTTAAGGCGGTAACTGTCCCATGTTTGGCTCACAACTAACAGAACTCGCAACAGAAGTTCAAAGGGACACTAAAAGTGAAAAACAATTTATCTCATACCACAAAATTACCTTTTCAGAATACCAAAAGCAACACTATTGCAAACTCAAGACATGGCAAGCTAGAAAATGCACAGAAAGAAGACGGGCAACGTCCCTGCCCTGAAGTTCCCTCACTAACATGTGCGACATCGTACATCTTTAACGGTATCTGCTAAGGCCTACAGAATTGTTCACTGGTAATGAAGGTACACATTTTCTTTTAAGGATGTGAGAGACTCAGCATGGCACGCTTCAGAGGATCCGATGCAAAAGAAAAGGAATGGGGTTCGCAGTGTCATGTGCTCCAAGTTTAGGGCATGAAGTCAAAAGTTAAGCTTTGACCTCCATTTTCTCTTCCGGTATTAAACATAAGCTGCCGAAATTGATGACAATAGAGTTCTTCAAAACCATTTATTAGTGTTTCACTTTAGTGTCCCTACGAGTAGAATTATGGAAATGAGTCAATACAGGATGTTACCTGCCTTGGAATTTCGCGATGGCGAAAAACAGGGATAGGAAGAACAGGACAACTGGTGAAAAAGCAATATGTGATACGTAATTAAAATTATGATTAACTTATATGGCCCCCATGTGCAATTGTGGTATGACAGCTAGGAATTCTTAGTGCAAGACTGTGCATTAATTTTGATCAGCTACATTTTTTCAACGTGCTCTTAAATCCAAGTACATGGGTGTTTTTGCATTACAACTCCACTGAAATGCAGTCACCATTGCCTGGAATTGAACCCACACCCCTGAGCTTAGCAGTGCGACAGCCATGCGTGTTGTTATCACACCTCTACCACACAATATAAAGGTGTCAACTTTCAAAATCATTGCACCAGGTCTCATAAGAGATGGATCTCCTTACCCATAGCCCTGTCCAGTAGGATAGTTAATTCAGGCAGCAACTTTGATACACAATAAAATGCCATACAACTCAGAATTTGATTTCCCATTGAAAAAAAACTGAACAAGCATACATTTTCTAAATGGAACTTCACAACACCAACAAAAATTTATGTTACGAACTACCTTTCAAGAACTGCAAAATGCAATGCAAGAAAGGAAATGCCAAGGCTAACAAATGTTTACACTATTGATCCCATTTCCACAGTAAACCACCATTTGCTTACCCCGAGGGGGTCATTCCTTTTCCCGTGCAGTTATGGTCATCTGGAAACCTGTGCTTCAGACAATGATTGAGGCTGCAATGTGTGCACTTTAGGGGAATCAGTTCCTTCTGCTTGCAGCCCTTCACGGAGCAACGGTTGACATAAGCCTGCAAAGACATTTTTTTTGCCTTTTTCTTTATTTTTATAAATATGCAGAAACAGTAGCAAAGCAAGTGTTTAAGAACTTCCAGATGCTCAGCGAGACAACAGGCCTAATAGAGGGCAGCGTAGTGTTTACAGTAGCTGTCAGCATATGCATGTAATCATCCAATCACTCCCTCCATCTCCCCTTCTCTTTGCACATTTTGATGGCCATCAGTGGTCACAGATCAAGCATGTAAGTTTAGCTGCTCCATTCTCCTTCACTTGTGTGCAGCCAGAAATAAGAATGGTTCAGGCATTTTTCATGCTGCCAGTTTCAAAATGTTTTGTCACCGCTTCCGATTGTTTATTTCTCAGTATGAAATGCTTGTTTGGGGAATGACCTCACTGGAAAACATGCATAAGCTGGTGGTACTGATAAAAAAAATAAATAAATAAAGGCAATACGCCTTGTGTCCAAGACACCATATCTCTGTCACACAGGTACTCTGCTTTTGAAAACCAGAGTTATAGAAATAGAATTTTTGTACAAGCACAGGCTTTTTCATTTATACAGAATTAGAATAATGAAATAAAAAAAGAGACAACACAATGACAAACATTGCTTTCTTACAACAGCATGTCTCCTTCTATAACACATATACACTGGAACATTACCAATAGTAAAAGCATGTTCGCCTGAGGCCTTGTGTTGCCTATAGAAATTCTTGCATGTGTGCAAAAGAAAGACAGTACACAACAGAGATATATTGACTGGCCAATGCGATCATTTTGTTTTTCTATTTGTCAGTAGGGACCCACAACTATGTAAACGACACACAGTTAAAAACGGCAAGAAGCATGTATAATCAATGTGCAGAGGAGCCGTAATATGTGCTGCCTATACAAAAACGTAGCAAGCAAATTAGGAAAATTTTAATTAAGACACTCATTTTGTGCACTTCCCAGGACATATCAATGTGATCACATGTATCGACTAACACCGAAGACACTTAGGAATAAAAGCGCGAGTGACCACTCAACCCCTTGATGCCCATCAGAAGCAGCATGCGTGTTTGAAATACGCACCTTGCGTTTCGCTTGCGCAGGATCAGACTGACAGTCACGGTCAATGTGGCTGCTTACAGCTACATCAGGTAGGTCACCTCGCTTGCTCGGGACTGGGCTATTACAGAGTGGACACACAGGCACCTGGACATCCTTACTAAGGCCAACGGTGCAGTCGTGATTTTGATACTGGAAATGGTCCTTACTGCAAATAAATTCCAAAAGGCAAACAGTCGTACTTTACATACAGAAATAAGCAGCTTCTGCATACTGCCATTAAGTGCACAAAGTTCATGGTGTGAGGTCTGTACAGATAAATGGCCTTTTTTTATTATTATTATTATTTTGCGCCATGTGCCAAAACGAACTAGACAGAGAAGCAGTGACGCGTGAGAAAATACGTTACGTTGACGTTTAAATGAACGCTCTAGAAACAGAGAAAAGCTGCACGAAAACTGCGAACTGTGAGGAACGCGAATGACGCAACCAACGCTTGACTACGCGCGCGGAATGGCAGCAGTTCCGTAGGCCCGCACGCAGAAAAACAGCGCAGAGGTGATCCAGCGAGCACTAATACAGCTAATTGTCTTTGCGCAACACGTACCAGTAAATCTGTCTGCAGGCATCACACTTCACCGGCAGGAAATCTGAAAGAAAGACACAACGACCACTCAGACAATTATGTTGCAGAGAGCTCGCTAAATGTTAAAATACGCCAACTTGGAAACGAAACTGGTACAACGCGAAAGACAACTTCACTTCACAACTCACTGCCAACTTCCCTTCGCGAACGATCTTCGGCTGGGCAACTAGTATCCACTTACCGAGCATCTTGCAGGTGCTCTTGGAGCAATGCTGTCCCAAACCTGGAAACTCCATCCTCAATCGCAATGTTTCGCACTCACTGATGCACAGACACTTCACCAGAACCAAATACCAAAACTTCGCTCTCGAAACTGACGGCCCAGCTTCACCTAACACCGCGTACGGATCGCACACCTGTTTGCAGTCTCATCGCCCGTCACCGAGGACGTTATATAGCTTCCCTCGTAGCCTCGTTACAACTTATCAATGAGTCATGCTCGCCCTGCTACGACAACTGCACACATCGCTGCTGCCATCCATTGCAGCAGCGTCCGCAGCGTCATGATTGAGCGATCGCAGCGCACCTAACCAGCGATTCAGCCCGCCCAACGTTGATTTGCGATTAGTTAGACCAACTTGGTTAGACGCAAACTTTTATAGAAACGTCTACGTTTAAACAATACGTTACTGCTATAAGTGCAGCGCGAAGCATGGCACAAAAATCTTAGCATGAAGGTTTGTTGTTAGTGCTGCCATTGAGACGCTAAACGTCGAAAGTCATCGCGATCGCTCCTGTGAGTTCTCTCGTCCCATTAAAAATGTCGGACTCTCCTGATGCCACCGAATCCACACGTGTTCCTCGACGTGCGAATTGGTGAAGAATTCGGTACGAAGTTTCCCATTTCTCAGCGGCTGGAAATTTCTACAGGGTCGCGTCTGTGTCCACAACACAGCCTGTCGCTGGCCATGCCTCGGCAACGGGTTGCGAAAGTGATCCAACTTCACGCGAGCGTCGTCTTGGGTGCAGTAATTTATGTGGGCTTAACGCCTTCGCGATGGCGACGTTGGTGCACTCTCGAACTGTTCACTGGCGCCGACACACCCTTCCCTTTAGCTGTTCACTTTGCTACTTTAGCTAGCACATGATTCTGATCACGCTGGTCTGTTCACGACTAGTACGTGATCGGTGAGAAGTGATGCGCGCAGATTCTCTTACGTTTTGTTTTTCCGTTTTGTCATTTCAAGCTAACGGGTTCTTGTTTAATGTGACATTTTAGCCGCGATAAATGTTCAGATATATTCGCCACAGCGCAGGACTCTTCACTACACGCGCTCTGAAAAGTTAGCCGCATTGAACTTTTAATGTTCAATAAAAGGCTCGCCATGGCAGCGACCTAACGCGCGTTTCTTTTTGTTTTTTCCACACAGTTGGGCGCATAGTGATCGAGCTTTTCCGGCAAATTCAACCACAGACTACCGAGAACTTTCGAGCCCTCTGCACTGGAGAGAAGGGAGTGGGAATCAGCAAAGTGCCTCTTCACTACAAGGGATGCAAGTTTCACAAAAGTTAGCACCAGGAGTGATCACTATGCACGATATCGTGATTGACATGAGTTGGTTTTGTTTGTAGCATTTGCTAGTTTCGTGTGTGTGACGAGTATGTTTTGTTGCATCTGTTTCCAACATGCCTTTAACCTTCCTCAGTTACAAACAACAAATTACTTAGTGCTTTACTGACGAAGGCACATACACTTGGTGCTAGATCAGAACGAATTCCACATGATGAAATGAGACGTGCAAGTAAAATGCTGCATTCTTCTGTTCTGTCAGTTCTTGGGGACACTATTTTTTTTTTTACCTCACAATGCAATAGATACACAAGTTGACAGTATTGTGAGGTTTTGTAATATTTTTTTTTTCAATTGCTACATACCTGTGGGGTAGGATGTCGCACCCACACACCTTCACCTCTATGCCTAGCCATCCGCGTGGGGTGGTAGTCTGAGATGTGTCGCTAAAAGTGATAGTGTCGCTTCAGTGACATAAGTGTCTCCTTAGCTGTCTCCTGCAGTGGTGACTGTCTGGCTGAACAAACCAGAAAAGTAACAGCAGGTTTATGGTTTGTTCAACCAGCCAATCACCACTGCAGAAGACTCCAAAGGAGACCAAAGCTATACTATTGTCTTTAGCCACACATCTCAGAATACGGCCCCTGTTCGGTATGTTGTTAATGTGCTCATGTAACCTCTTTAGCCATTGCACAGATTGGCGTATATAGAACCAACCATGAGGCAATAATATGTAGTAAATGATGCCTTTAATGCATTAGGGTGTTTAAGGTTTTGTTCACCTGAAGTTGGGGGACACAAACCACCAGGCACACAAAACACGTAAAGATTTTTGGAATTTTGTACACAAGCTTCGGATTCTTTGAGTACGCAGATTATTTCTGAGAAATAATGTACGTACAAAAGGGCTTGATATATGACGCATGCGCAATGTTGACAGACGCAATACTTCAGGTACCCTATTCTAAATCTGCTTGTTGTATAAACACAAGTAGTGTAGGAAGGGCTTTGGTCCCTTTGGTTGCCAAAACCATTTAGGAGATAAAATCTGAAAGTCACTGTTCACTGCACTACATAATCTGTTCAAGAATTTGTTCAGCAAGAAAAATGTGTTTCTCCCTCTATTGGGAAAAATATTTCGCTTCAGTGCATTTGTAAAGATATGTCAATAATTTGTTCTACCATGTGTCTGTCTGTAAATGCTGTCATTTTTTGTGTTGCAGTTATGCCAAAATTCATGGTCCAAGGTGGGGACATCACACACAGAGATGGAAGCGGAGGAGAAAGCATCTACGGCCGCTTTTTCCCCGATGAAGACCTTTCACTAAAAGTAGATGCTTACTTTTTCTGGTCTCTTGCATGCTTATTATTATTCATTACCTATACTTGCTGGCAGCCTTTGTATGTTTCTGTGATTATTGCTTGTGTGTATCAGTCTGCCATTGCCATCTGTACACTGTTACGTTAGCTCACCTGCATTTTTCTGCCATTTCATTTGTTTGCAATGGTGTAGTTTTCTGGGGCCAAAAAATGTTTTCGCACCAATAGCATCACTTTCTGGCAAGATCTGTGCATCTGAAAGTAGAAGGGTAAATTACAAATCCTGTGTTAGCTGAAGTTCTAGCTTTCTTTCGCTTGTTACACAGGCATGAAACGGTGTGCACACAGTCTACATGAGCTTCATTAGACTGAAGCTGCGAGACAGAGTTACTTCGTGATATTGCTGGTGAAATGCACAACGTAGCTTTTAATCATCGAATTTTTTTTATTTTTTGCACCTTGAAGGTCTGGAGGCACAACATAAGGGTCTTTACATCAAGTTTGAAAGGCAGCAGTTTCAGCATAGCTTAGATAGAGAAATGGAAAGAATTGATTCAATTGGTGATTTTGTTAAATGACGTGTCACATTAGGGCTTGAAGGGGCCCATTGTGGTACCTCAGCAGTTATGGTGTAGCCATGCTAGGAACAAAGTCTGCAGGTCAAGTACCTGGTGCAGCACGGGGCCAGAAAGCAAATATGCATGTGAAACTGAAGTAATCAACTTGTATCATATTTCCGCAATACATTTCACCACACATTGGCCCTGCTACCTAACATATATGAAATGTATCAGCTCACTAATATGTTAGACGCATAATTGCAGAAGTTGTGTCAAGTATCTGAGGTGAATAAATGGCTTCTATGTGCTCATTATTACTGTTTAACATTAAGAATAGGCTGTCTAAGCAAATGCTCCATGCAGTATGTTTGCTTGTACTAACAATAGTATGTGCCCTTGGAAAGTTGACCCATATAGAAGCACTCCATTATCAAGCATAGTGAACCTTCTATGTTTATGCAAAGCTTAAAGGGACCCTGAAATGGTTCTGACGATATTGTGAAAACATGGTGATCCAGTAGAGCGAGTCATTAGGATCATTAGAGGACAGATTTCAGAGCTCTGCGTAAAGTGTGTAATTTACAATAAGGCTTTGGACACGCGCATCGCAGAAGATCGCAGCGGCTCGTCAAAATGCGTTTTCAAATGCCCCCGCCTATCGAACGATGGAATGGGAGGCCACTGATTGCCCCCCTAACAAGTGCTCCTTCGTTTCAGCCAACGGTGTCGTCGCGGCATCTGGCGGCGTACACACGAGTCACCGGCGCTCTATTACAGAGGCTAGCACTGCCGAAGCTGGGGAGCTCAGTAAAGATATCGGGGCGTTATATCGCTGCGGAGGGCTCCGCAGGGCGGCTGACGAGGGAGGCGCAGTCATTGCTAGCGCGCACTCCGCAGCTGATCGAGATGAGGAGGAACAGCAGTGGTAAGGAGGAAGGCGGCAGAAATAAGCTCATAGCTGCCTTAGCGCATGGTGCTTCGCTGTATTTATGGCGTGAATGATTTCACAATTGTGTTGCCTACTCAGTGACACAATGTCAAAAAAACGTTTCAGGGACCCTTTAACAGCACTATCACAATACTTATTGGGACAGCATTTAAAGTATTCCTGGCTGTATGTGTCCAGTGTTAAGTGCATTCAGTTCTTGTTTCTGCAGTCCACATCTCACATCGTGTATGTTTTGAATCTGGAGTTAGTTACTACCTACCCTCAGAAGGCATAAATCAGTGGTAATGTGAGTGTTTATGAACGTGATTGAGGGCATGAATGAGTGATTTCATGGGAGTATGAACAGATTGAGCACCTATGAGTATTGGTACTAGGTATGATTGTAAATGTGGTTGAGTGGCAGCTCTTGGCCATCTTGTTCTTGCTTAGTCATTGACTTTTCTCTCTGTGACAAATTGTCGTTTTGTGCTTCTCTGGTGCAGCATGACCGTCCAGGACTAGTGGGCATGGCCAACAGTGGGCCAAACACAAACGGTTCACAGTTTTATATTGTGACAGTGCCCACACCCCACCTTGATGGCAAGCACGTCATCTTTGGCCAGGTTGTCAAAGGCATGGGTGTGGTCTCTGTGCTCGAGTATGTTCGCACCAACGAGAGTGACGCGCCTGTTGAGGTGAGCATCTGTCTGGCACATTTCATTCCTTCTGCTTATGTGACATAACAGGCTGGATGACGTGTGGTAACTATACTAAATTTTTTTTCATCCATGGATGGTAGCAACATTCCTGGAGTGCGTTTAACCTGCAGTGTAATAACGCATGCATGCACAGAAGCAACTGTAGTGCAGCCTTACCAAACAATGCAGTCATTGTTGAACTTTAGATGCTGAGGTAGCTATGTGCTTCTGAACACCGACAGAAAAGTGAATTGACGCCCCTTTTTTATAACAGGGTCATCCATTTCATCACCACGTTGCTTGTGATAGCCGAAGTCATTATTGTTGATGATTGCTTCCTAGTCAACTTGAACACCACCTCCACCCCCTCTATCTCTGAAAGTTTCTTGATTATAAAGACTTTGGCTGTACTAGTGACCGAAAATATGTTCTCGCAAATAAACATACTCCACCTCTGTACCCATCTGATCTGTCTAGTTTTCAATTTTACTGGGGAATAAGTCAACACTGTTCATTGCCTCTTGAGTAAATAATTTACACACGAAGAGTTTTGCAGCTGAAGGCCTAGCCTTTCAGTAACTGGAGAGTGCCTTTGCCCCTTTCACCCTTACAGCTATGTACATTGCGGGCATTGTACTCAATCTCTCACAGGAATGTGTCATTGAGAACAGTGGTGAGATACCCCCTGGTGGCGACTTTGGAATTTGTGAGCGGGACAACACTGAAGATGTATTTCCTCCTTTTCCCGATGACTCGGACCTTGACTTCAGCAATGTGAGTGGTTGAGGCTTCTCTAGAAGCTCTAATTCATGCCTTTATACATTGCATGCAAAATGCCAAGCGCCCATTGTTTTGCTAGGTGGTGTGTGCTCGCTATTAGCATGTTGTCTCACTAATTTCCAAAAGTTGCCACGTCATTCACACAAACAGTAATTGAACAGCATACTGAGAAGGCAAATATGTGAACTGTGTTAGTCTTGGATTTACTGTCCGAGGTACCACATTTTGATTGCACTCTGTGTAGTTTCACAAGCCTGCACATGCCTTAATGTTGCAGAGTTTCCAATCAGTTCTTTTTTACCATCCTCAGAGTGAAAAAAAAAGGTGGTTTTAACTCTAGTGACCTATCTGCATTTTTTATTTGTCAAGTTTCCTGGCATTGCTAAAAGCTTGTGTCACTTCATGTTCTATGTGTTAGTGCATCTGACATTGTATATTCACTTACTCTAAGTGAGAGCTGTGCGAATAGCAATATTTTGAGTGTAAAGTGAATTCGAATATTTATGTTCAAGTGCGAAATGAATCTAATATTTTTCGAATAATTTTCAAATATATTTTTAATACCATGCCAAATTATGGAGAAATGTGCTGCTAAACATGGGTAAAAAATTTTATTGCATGACCAGTGTACTCCCACAGTGTCATTCCAAAGTCCTGAAGAACAGTCTAACAGAGAACTGTGCAACCCAAAGCCGACCTAACTTCACTGCAGTACACGAGCATTAGCTTTGCCGCAGCACACGGGCGTTGTGCGGCGAAGCATACTATGTGCAGGAATGAGCCACTTGTCACGAGACATAGCACATTTTTTTCCCATAATTACGAACTTCGAATAGTTCGAATAGTAAAAGCTCATTGCGAATCAAATCGAATAGCAAACACTGTTTGAAGATTATTCGAAATTTAGAATATTTGCACGCCCCTACTATCAGGGGCTTGTTCTAGATGTTCTTGTACATTAAGCTGGGGCAGTGCCCACCTGCCTTGTCTTCTTGGCTTTACATGAAATGCTAACAGAGACTGAAAATAGTATCAGGTGTAAAATATTGGTCAACATTCTATGTTGACCAATATCGGCTACATCATTGTTGTTTCTGGAGATAATTCTTGATATCATCACACCAAAAAACATGCCACTCTGTTTTGTATTTACGATGTTCACTGTGTCGAATTTTCTTTTTTCTTAGATTGAGCACATAATGTGCGTGGCTGAAAAAATTCGGCAGTCGGGTAACCGCTACTTTAGGAAAGAAGACTATGTGTCAGCAAATGCCAAGTACAAGAAGGCTTTGAGGTTTGTAAGGAATATTTATACTGTACATGCATGGCATGCTTTGTGCTTGCCTTTGCATACCTGATGTTGCTTATCTACAAAGTCTTGAACAAGACTGATTGCTTGGAAATCTGGAGCTCGTGCATTTCTAGCCAAGTCATATGTCATTTTTAAGGTTACATCACCTGCATTCATTGGGGCTACCATAGCATTTGGACATTACCTACTCAGTATAATGAAGTAGTAAATGTACAGCTTGGCTGACCATGTGTTATTTCCGAGGGTGTTCCACATTTGTAACGAAACAGGAAATACATGGTCCAACCAAGTACCGGTCATAACACAGCAGCGTTTTCTTTTCACATGGCTCAATGTACTATATAGGCCGATAGCAAAAAACAAAACTCGTGAAAAATTATTGATAAATATTAGTGGTGAGCAGACATTTTAAATTTCAAAGAGTGCTGTATATATAGCATATAAATAGATTAATATTAGATTTGATTCTAAAGTTATACATACTATTCGAAATATTCAAGCACAAAAAGAAAGCATGCTTTCTTATTGTTTTTCAGAGGCGTAGCGCCACAGAGAGCTTTGAATGATTCCTAGTAAAGTATTTAGACATTAGCAATCATCTTAGAACTCATAGTTATACGGCTCGCGCATGCATGCATACTTAAGGGACGAAATGCGCTGTTTCCTATGACAGCTTGTGGCCCCTTCCCACTCCTACAATGCCTCACCGCATGGCACTACTGTGCTGCAGCAAAGTTGGCTGTTGCGTCATGCAGCGAAGTACGACTTCACTGCATGACATTAATGTAACATGACGAGGCCAGCTGTGCCACAGTACATCAGTGTCACACAGTGAAGCATACTAGAAGTGGGAAGGAGCCACAAGCCCTCACAGGCCACAGTACACCGGTGGCAACAAGCCAAAACATATCGGCACTGGTGTATCTAGTGAGCGGCTGTTTTCATTGTGTGGAGGAACTGTGACATGGATGGAGGTGTCGCTGCTCCATGAACATACAGAGCAGCTATCCTTGCTTAATGACAACATTCAAAAACTGCAGGTGTGATACTGACAAGCAGAAGTCTTGTACAATGTATGATTTTCCTCTGCACTATTTGCTGTACAGTGAACTTGCTTTTTTTTGGCTGATCAAAATTTTTGCATCCCAGCCGTGGCGGCTGCATTTCAGCTGAGGCAGAATGTTGAGGTCCGTGTGCTGTGCGATGTCAGTGAACGTTACAGAACTTACAGGTTGTCAAGATTTCCGGAGCCCTCCACTACGGCGTCTCTTGTAATCGTAGCATGGTTTTTGGGCGTAAAACCCCAGAAATCAATCAAAATTTTTACGAAAGCCAAAAGTAGTATATTCATAATAGAAAAATTTTAATATTATATAGTCTGTTCACACCTGGTTTTTCTTATTCAAAATTCGCTTTGAAGTTAAAGTTTTGATATTTGCACACCCGTCGCAAGGAAACTGGGCACGGCTCTGCTATCACAAACACTAATGACCAGTCGAACTGTGGGGGCTTAGTAAAGCCACACCTTATTTTTTTCCTACACTATGTAAGCCACACACATGCAGACAAACAAAGCATAATTTCCTATGCAAATCAAGTATTTACTTCGTTTACACCTAGGTAATGGTCGGCTTCACTCATTCCACCATCTTCTTGATCTTTCTTTCTCTCTCTCTTTCTATATATTCTCCTCCTCTCCTTGGTCACATTCTCTCTTTCTTCTGATTTACTTTCTTTTTCTTCTCAATCACTATCATGCAGCAGAGGGCTTAGGTCAAGGTTACGGGTAGTGGTTCTAGGAAAAGTGTAAGTGAAGCTGCCTTTCCCTTCTGCGCAGCCCATGACTTTTCTTTCTTTCCTTCTCTCTCTTTTTAATTTCTTTCCTTCCTTCCATCCTTCCTTTTCCTTTCTTTCTATATCGTCCTTCGCATAACCACTGTCAAATGTCAGTGTGGGTAGTGGGTCAAAGCCAAGAGCAGATCCACTTTTTCGTCCTGCATGACAAGCATATGTTGTATTTCAACTCATTGATATGCCGTACTATTTCATGTTCATTTGCGAGTTCAGTATACCATGCCCCATCTATATGAGGAACAGAAAATTGCTTTTAGTGCAATTTGTCAATTGAATGTACAAATGTCATGTTAAGTCATGTTATTGGTGACGCCATGTGGCTAGGAGGCACGGAGAAATCAGCCATAGTGACCTAAAAGGTCATAGTACGAGTAGCTGAAAGATGGAAGCTAGTAAAGACAAAAACCAACTGTGGCAAGCAGACTATTCTGTGCTTTACACACAAGAGACATGATGTGATTTTACCTGTCCCAGAGGCTTATACCTGTGTCACACGGGAGCACAGAAAGTCTTTTAGGTAAGCAGTCTTTTACGAAGTTGAAAGACTTAACGAAGTGGCGTTGCAGCACAGACACACGGCACCAACGATCTCCTTTTAGTGTTTTCTTTCGAGGACACTACCGAAAGCGTGGTGCTAGCAGTTAAAAGAGAAGCAATGAAAATAAAACGATGTTTCTCGGTATACAAATTCAAGACTTATTGCGTTGCTCGTTTATTCAAATAAATTTAAGAATAACAGATGAAGAAACACCAATGTGAAGATTTCTTGCACTAGTTAAAGAAGCGTCCGCATAACTAGCGACGTGTACAAGTCCGTCTGGAACCACTGGGCTTTTATTCACCGTACTGATGTTTTCGTGCTCTCGACACCTTATGGGCGACCGTACCGAAGAACAAGCGAGAATCGCAAGCCTTACGGCCTGCAATGAGTGGAGGTTATCTTCCCAAGGTCTGATTAAACTCCACGTGTCCACCTCCGACCATAGCAGACGCTGCTTTTTCCGCACGCCGACGGCTGCTTGGTCCCCGAGGTTGGCCAGAGACGCTAACACTACTGGAATGCTGAGTACACACACACGGCCGCTCGATGAAAAGGCACGTGTGTTGCGAATCGAGTGGTCGTGACACATACGACTGCCGAGCACGCTTTTCCCGCTTGTCCAAAATGGCACGGCACGAGTCCGAGTGTAACCACGTGATTCCTGATGCGTTCTAGCTGCTCACGAGAGTAGAAAAGGAAATAATGAACGAAATGGTTCATTACACCTTCTGCAAGATATGAAATTTGTTTTTTATGAAGAGTCTTGGTGACAGAAAAATAAGCATTCTCTCTCTTTTTTTTTTTTTTCCACCAGTCGAAAATTGCTGGCGCCCACTGGTTTCGAGGCTACTCATTCGGAGCCGTAAAAGAGATCGACAAACTCCGTTTACGAAAAAGACCGCTTATGAAAAGGACTTCGCCCTCTGCCATGTGTCTGTTGTCCGGAACTCCTTTTCAGAAGTCTGTTTGCTTAAAGGTGTTTAAGTGCCCGTGTGACAGGGGTATTACCTAAATTGTTCTTTGAGCAGGCACACTTTGTCACTTGCATCATTCACACACTGTCACATAGTAACGCTTAATGACATTTTCTGTAGAGCAAAATAACTTGCAAATGCGTGTTGCAAACTCACCTTGCTGTGTCGGTGCGTGTAGCCTCTGCGGCGGTGTCCTGAAATTAAATTAAGTGAGGTTGAAAGCTGGGTTGATAGTACTATTTGAAACCATCATTTTTGTTATGAATATTGTTGTGTATTGAAACGTACTAGTACACTACAAAAAAGAAATAATTTGCTATTCTCAATCCCAGATAGTTCATTACCATGGGCCACTCAGGGTATTTCCATCAGCTCAAAAGGACACTTTTTTTTTCTCATGTAGCAGCACGCTGCAAAAGTGAAACTCAGCATACTTAAAGGGGCACTAAAGTAGAAAAAGATTTTTCTCGTTCTACTTCCTTTTCACCTCACCAAAGGCACCACGCTCGCACAACAAAAATGCCTGGTAAGCCAGAAAACGCGCAAAAAGAAAATGCAAATGGAGACACTGCTCAGAGGTTCTCGTGCTTATACAAGGGATGTCATACATCTTAGACGGCATCTACTGAAGCCTACAGGTAATTATTTATGGTTAGAATAAATATACGTTGCGTTCTAAGGAAGCCAAAGAGTCAACATGTGCTTCAGATGATTTGACACAGCCACTATGGTGAGAATACGAAAAGAAGGTATAAGGTTTACAACGTCATCCCCTTTAAGTTTCGGTGCGGAATTCAGAGATAGAACTTTTTATTTTCCTTTTCTCTTCCAATATAGAAAACAAAAATGATGGAATTGGTGGTAATAGAGTTCCCGAACAATAATTTATCTGCCTAAGCCACTTTAGTGGTTCACTTTAAGGTCATTAACTATGCTCACTCAAACTATCATTAAATTTATCCATGTTACAGAGGTATTACTTTTCCAGTCTGTTGACAATTTATGATCATAAGTTTTTCTCAGTGTGAGTAAGTTTCACTTTCAAAACTGACTGCCCTGCAGACACTGCAGCTCTACCTGAAGAAAACTACCCTTACATAGGTCAGCATGTGGTACAATTACTTCACAGGGAACTGTTATGTAGTTAGGGTGCTTTGCAGAAGCTAATTTTATCAATATAATTATGCTGCTCTTTTTTTCTTTTTTTTTCCAAATGCTGCTCAGAGAATTTCCTCCATACAAGTGAAGCTAGTGCTTTATTTTAGCAAAATTTGCACAGTGGACTCACTTTGCATGACATTTCCGTAATGCTCAATGGAGGTAGCCATCATTTGAGTGTGTCACTGTTTGTGCAGGTATCTCAACAGACTACATGAGGTGAATGAGCTTTCCAAAGAGCAGGAGAGCAAGATTGCAAGTGTGGTGCTGCCTTGCATTCTTAACAGGCAAGTTGCAGTGAAGCTACCAGGCATTCTTACAAGCTGCAAAATATCAGCCTGCTTCCAACTTTACCTAGCATAAACCATGCTTTATTTTAAACATGGGGAAATGGAACGCAAAATCTGACTATGAAAGTCATTCCACGCATGACTGCGGTTGTGTGGCCCATTGTTTACCTTTCATGGCAGTTTGTCGCTTCAGGAGCACCTCTGCTGTTTAAACCATATAATTTGGTTACACAGACATAGCTGAAGCGCTGGTAATGGCAGCATGGCACTCTACATTTCAAATAACTGAAGCTCCTCAATAAACTAAAAGTAGCGAAATCTATTGAATTTTACTGCTATCCTCCTCTCCTGTGCTTTTCCTCAATGCTGGGCCTTCCTATCAGCCGAACAGCGTCATGTGCTCCGTTGTGCCCATTTTCATGGTACCATACGGTTTTATCGGAGCCAAAGGCTTGAGAATTTACCACGTTTCTCACAATTGCGGGCTGCACTGCAAAGGTGCACTCGCTTGGGAGCCCCTTTCACCTTCCATTCCCATCATGGGCGAGAGAAAGCGTCACTAGTTTGTTTGGCACTGCAAGATAGAGTGAAAGCTGGTGCCAGAGGAGGAGAGGTGAGATGTTGCTGCTTTTCGTTGATTGAGGAGCTTTACGAATGACCCCTTTTCACCGAAGAATGGTAGCATCAGCTTTGTCCGAGTGTGTTTAAACTGTAGGTGAGAACCTTGTGGGCATAAGGTGCTGGTTAAAAGTGTTAAATGGAGGCTCTGCACGTCATGAATCAAGCCAATATATTTAACACCTTATAAGGAATAGCCAAATAGGTAGCACCCATCAGCAATCGCAAACAATCCTCAGAAGTGGGTTGAATGTTGCAGTGTACGGCGCAAACTGTTAAAGGGGTCATGAAACGTTTTCTGAAGATTTTGTACTAAGCACGTATTCAGGATCCTGACCTTCCAGTCCATAAAATGAATTGTTTTGTTGCATCGTGCGGGTTGATTTAGAGCTATAAAAATTGCTGTTTTGGTTTCGCTGCGCGCGTTCCCCTCAACTCTTTAGTTCACGTCACCTTAGTCGCCACCTTAGTCGCCACCAGGCCTCCAAGATTGGCACACCCTCGGAGGCCATGGGAAAACAAACTATGCTACAGCCTTGCTTCCAAATGGCGGCACCGTATGGTTTCTAAGTGTTTTCTTACTTTCTGGCTTTCAAGTAAATCGATTCTTTTAGAGCAAATGCGAGTTCGCTATACCTTTACACTTAAGAATATATTGCTGAAACGTCACCGAATAATACCACGCCGGTGCGTAGTGTTGCATGGTCATTTCAGGAGCACAAGCATGCTGGGATTTCAAACAAGCGTTATTAAATGTGCACGGAATATTTTGCCAAAGTATTTCGGAATCAGCTTGTCAAATGCATATTGAAACAGCGAAAATTGCAACCGGCCATCTCCATATTCTTTTCACCACCCCTTTAAACAGGACTTGATTGCATCAATTCCGCTACATCTGGCAAGGTGTATTTCATTCTATTCTTTCCTTGCAGTGCTGCATCAAAGCTGAAGTTGAAGAGGTACCATCAAGCCTTAGATGACTGTGATGAGGTAACAAAATGTGCATGCTTCTGCCACTTTGCATGGATGTTCTTTTATTGCAATGTAAGAGGAGAGGAAAGAACGTGGACAGTATTTTTAGAGCCTTCACTGTGACTTGAAACACCGACTGTGTTCACATAACTATAATCACACTTCCTCTTCCTTTTGTTCTTTCTGCTTTTTTTTTTTAAATGCCTTCCTGGATGATTGAAGTGAAGATGTTATCGTGGGTAATGCTGCTCGTGATTTTTCTTAATTTTGACCTTTTGGCATGTGGCAAGCTCAACCACATACAACAGTAGGTGCATTTCTAAGCTGCAAACTGAAGTGGTTCATACTGATAAATTATTCTTTGTGAACTCTGTTGTCCTTATTAATGCTGCCATTTTATTTTCAAGTTAGAAGATGAGGGCCAGAGTCTCATTTTTTTTAATTATGTACCGAAACTTTGAGTGCAATGTGTCACCCACTCTTAACTATTTTTTTCTTTTTCTTTTTTAGCATTGCAGCCACATTAGCTGATTAACATTTTTTTTCTTTTTTTTTCTTTTGAAGCAGGTTATTTTGTTCAAGTCTCAGGCTTCTTTAGAACACAATGAATAATATTTTTGGTGATGAACAATTATGTAGGGCTTAGCACTCACTTTCAAAACACGTGACACCACGCGTTAGTGCGTGAACGTTGGAGCAGCATCACCACCTGTATTATTGTTTTTCTTGTGTGCATTTTCTTGCTTACTAAGTGTCAGCTTTTTGCAGGATGGTGCTTTTATTATTGTGAATTAATGCGCAGAAAATTGTTTTTTAGTGTTCCCTTTCAACTTGAGCAAGTCAGACAGGGGATAACCTTTTTGATCCCAAGCTGTAGCGTCGTGGCAAAGAATAACTGATAAATGGAGGTGCTTGACCACTCAAAGCGTGTTCCTGAATTGCTGAGTCATTTTATGACCCAAACAGAAAGCTTGTAGTGCTGAAAAGGTTGAGGATGCAAAGGAAAAGGATGCAAGATAAGCATGTTGATTTGCAACAGCATTTGTAAGTTGAGAGTGGAGTTTTACTGTGGGCTGCCTTATGCATGTTACTGTACAGGAATGCTTTTAAATGAGGTGAATCAAGAAAATCGAAATCGTCATGTCCAGCATTTCTTGACACAGCACGACTTCACACATTTGCAGGCTCTTGACCTTGAACCGAGACACCCCAAGGCACTCTTCCGGAGGGGCCAGGCCTTCCATGGCATGCGGGACTATGAGAAAAGCATGGTGAGCTTCCTTTAATGCCGATGTTTTCCGAGCTTGTGCCGTGTGGCAAAACACTGCATATGCTGTGCGTTCTGCATACAGGTTTCAGTAGCTGTTTAGTTGTCACAGCATAGCAGATTGCAGTGCAGAAACACATAGGAAGAAGAAGCAACAGGTAGTGCTCTCTTGTTATCTCTATTTCTGCCTGTCGGTGTGTTCCTGTGCTGCACTTAGTCATGATGTCAAAGCAACAAGCCCTTAATCTGCTGCCACACACTTTACACACTTGAATACATTAAACTCTTGTTGCAGAATGTTAATTATACCTGTAAATTCACAATACATTAGATCTAAAGCGGTTCGTGAATCACATGGGGATTATTTGGATAATTGCAAGGGCCACTGTTGGTAAGTGCACTGCTTTGCTGCTGTTGCCACAGAGATGAGCTACATGGCATGATGCAGGAGGAGAAATGAAGAGAAATAAGCAGTACATTGTAGAATGCCAACCCTGTTTCTCATTGAACAACGCATTAAAGGCTGTGTTTTTTTACACTTCTGCGAGGCTTAATATTGAAAAATAACTGAAGGTTGTGCAAGTTAGTGCAGATCCATGCATTGTGGTTGCACAGAGAATGCCCAGACTAGAAGAGAAAGTACAAACATTGCAAGCAGAGATTCTTACCCGGTTTTTTTATCTACACCATCAAAGTTAGTACAAAAAATCATTTTTTACGAGCATCTTTACTACAAGGTGGCACTTGCAGATATTTTTTGACATAAATGCAGTCTTCATTTTTTCATACTTGCCTTTTTCATAACCTGCTGTTTGAAAAGGGAAGATGTGCACAAATTACAGAATTGTCAAACATTAAAAAAAAGGAAGGAAACTGCCCAGTGTAGTTAGGAACATTTCTGATTGAAAGTATTGCCTTGTTTTGCAGGCAAACCTACAACAAGCACTCTCCCTTTCTCCCAACAATAAAGGTAGGTAGCATTTGCTACCAAACTTTCATGAACAAGTGGTGGGTGCTCACATCATAAGCCTCCGTGTCTGAGGCCACTGTTGGTTTATCATATGTTGTTATATTACCGCAAGTCTCTCGCTGTAGTGTTTCAGCACTGTATTTCAAAACATGTTCAAGTTTCATGCAAGGGTCATTTCAGGCTGTGGTTCCAGGTTAAGGAAGCGTATATTCTTGGTCGCAGATTTGCTGTTCGTTGATTAGAAAAGAAAACTGCAATGTTATTACAAGAAATTCTGTGTGCTGAACTTCATAATAGTGAGTTTTAGTATATCGGAAAGCAGCAAAGATTTAGCGTAAGGTTAACGTTACCGTGGAACACACCGCGCATGCGCAGAACGTTAACGTATACGATACCCTTACGTGCCTACGCTATTTTCGGAAGATATCGTTCAACGCCAACGCTCGCAAAGGGACCCATACGGCTGGCAAGATGGCGGCCTCGGTCGAAGTGAGACCACTCGCTTCAGATCTGTCAGGACATCGGTCTGGATTGTTAAGCTCATTCATTACCCGCTCATGTTCTTATTTGCCTTAGGTTTGGCTAATTAAGCTTCGCCAGCCATGTATTGGTGACAATGTGTCGCCGTTTTCAAGATACGCTCTCAGTAAGCGGCACACAAGGCTTAAAACGTGAGTGCACTCGCTTTCACAGCCTTCGAGACTGCGCTTGCCGGCGCTCGAAATCTCAGAGGCCATGTCGCTTTGCTCACGTTTACGGTAGTCTCGTCGAGATGGCGGCACTGCCACCGGGGCTTTTTTTTTTTTTTTCTTTTTGTACATCAGCTGTTTCAAGCTACAACCAATTAAATAAAGCCGAGACGAGTAGTATGGTGCATTACTGTATGTATAATGCTTGAAATGACAGTATTGTTTGGCAAAGTATTCCTTCAGTCACAAAGGCGACTTGGATAAGCCAGCCTTCGCAGGCACATGCACAGATGCGCACCCCCTGGGCACTGGAGAAATGTTGCAGAAGCTCCGGGGCACTGATGACATGTGGAAAATCTGCGTTCTCAAAGCGGAAATGTCGGCAAAATTTCTCGTATACAGCATAGCCTCGACGACATGGACTGCCTGCGTAGCTTCTCTGGCTTCCAAAGTATAAATTAAGCACTCCTATGTCATCGCAACTTCGAAATGACAGGCCGTACGGGTCAGAAAGGAGACTCGATGGCGGCATTTTGAAACGAAGCGGTGTTTCGGGTCTGCGGACACTGCACTAACAACACACTTACACAATACTGGCTCAATGATTTTGTGGCGCACTTAGGGATTTAATAAGAGTTGTTTTAAGGTGTAGTTGTCGCCGTACATGCCTTTGCGTTAGCTTTAGCGTTTCGCTCTCTACCGCTATACTAAAAGTCTAGTTTGTGCCGCTGAGTGCACCCAGCTTTACCGTAACGTTAACCTTAACGCTAAATCTTTACGTTTGCTGCTTTCCGATATACTAAAACTCACTAATATGAAACAGCTTATGCTGATTTGAATGCCGTAATTACTCATGAGGTGTTAACGTATACTTTCACTGGTGATAATATTATTGTTATCTTGGTTGCTGAAGACATTGTTAAACTGGATACTAAAGGAGCACAGTCGGACACCTCTACAGTGAACTCATCCACTATAAAATTACTTGCACAACAAAAGGATCTTTAAGTCCCAGCCGTGGCATGATAGTTGTACGCAACTGTTTACAATGAGGTGACCTGTACGGTGAATTACAGTTACCCTAAATATAATAAGGTCGGTAAAATTGACAACTTTCTTCATTATATCAAAACTTTGTTGAATTGAAATTTGGACTTTTATGCATAGTACAGTCGTCAACGGGCCCTTTCTTAAACAGGCCCTTTCTTGCAGGACAAGAATGACAGGTTAAATTAGACTAGGTAAAGTATGACACCATGATTCACCTTGTCTGTCTTCCTTTTGATAGCCTGTTTCTTGTTATGCCTTTAGGCAGAATATCTAACTATGATACAAGGTTTCAATCTGAATCCTGGACACCGAGATCAAAACTGGTTTGTATGTCTATTGCATTAAATTATACAGGGTACTCTGATGCATCACTGAGTTTCCTGTAGAGTTTAAAAAGTTAGGACCACCATTTAGAGCAAAAAGAGAATGCCAATTCGAAAAATGTCATATCAGTACATTTAACTGTTTTTAACTGGGGGATATTTGGCTACCTTTACTTTCTCTGATCATTTGCAAGCAGTTGAACACGTTGAAACACAGCCAAGGTGTGTGCCCGTAAGTAGTATGTGAATTTTCTGGTCACCTTCCCTGCATACTCTTAGTGCATTGACCGTGGCATTTATCTTTCACAGCAATACTTTCGGAGATCGCAGCTGTCAAGGGCGAAATGCAAGCCTACAAGGCAAAGGAGCGCAAAGCCTATGCAAAACTTTTCAACTGAGCTTTTGAATGGCATCCTTCATCCACATAGTCCACCAGTTTCACCACTGTGCCACTGTGCCCTCCGGAGCTTGGACAGCTCATCCACATCACAAGCAGTGGCGCACACATTGACAAGCTCCGCACACTCCGCACACACGAAGGCAACACCAGTGTGCTGTGGCCAGTTGCTTTGATTAGCTCAAACCCACAAGCGTACAGGCAGCTTGCTCGAAGTGACAAGGGCACTGTCATCATCTTCAAGTGTTTCTCTAAAGGTGCTTACACTGATGGCCATTCTCCTTTTCTTAGAGTTAGGGTGCTGTGTTTGTAGCTCCCAGCCCATCTTGAAGATCGCTATGCAGCCTCTTGTGAACACAGAGGAATCTAGAGAGTCGCTTGGTATTACCCTTCTGGGTAGTAGAATTTGAAAAACGTCTGCTGTTTTATCCACCTTTTGTGCCAACGGGGCCCTAAAGCTGATGAACTTTGAGGAATGCTGGCATTCGGTAAAGCTTCCAAAGAAGTGTGAAATGCACAAAACTAGATGAGGACAGTATTCAGTGAAAGTTACGTACTTAACAGTTCAGCTGCAGTCCTTGTACAATTTTTAGCAAAGAAAGGCTAACAATTTCAGCAGACGTGTATAATACACAATGTGGCACTTTGTGGTGTGAGGCATTCCTGTGTATGTGCGTGAAGGTGCATTTGTGTGGCCTGTATGAATGCAGATATATTTTCTTGCAAGCGCAGGTATTTTCATGCACTGCAAGTCCTGCATTGGTGTGTGACAACATAAAAGCTGCTGCATGTGGAAGTGTAACTTCCGTCTGCACCTGCCACATTGAAAAAAATAATAATAAATTGTACTGGAAAGCCAGCTAGCAATATTCTAACATTCATAGAATGGCTGATATCAATGTGCTGCAGTTGTATTGGCACTTAGCTCCGTTCACGAGCTGCTGGTTTGTATTTTTTGACAAGTTCTCGCGCACTAGAAATGCAGAGAGGAATGTGCATTTTAACATGAGCTGAATGCTGAGGGCCTTGCTGATTATGTGTGCCAAGTTAAAAATTTGATTGGTTTAGATGCAACTCCCAACTTTGCAGATGAACAGGGCAGGGAGTTGGTACATTTAACAAGAAGTCTCTATAGGGTCCTGTCTATCCACGTTCTTGCACATTTTTTTGCTTTGTGTATTGTTAGGCTCACATATCTTTTTTGAAAAAGGATACCCATGGTAGTTTCGTGTTGTGACAAACTTGTTTTTGCAGAATCATGTCATCATCATGGCAATAGCCTAGGATGGCCAAACATGAATGTTAAACATGGCCACTTAGCTCACTTTTCTTTTCCTCCATTTATTTGCTTCACAATGCTTTTTTTCTTTTCTGACTTCTGACACATTACATAGCTTCCCAGAAGCTGTACACAAAAGCATGTACATAGTTGTCACGGGTGCCATGTATTCTTGTTGACCCGTTTCTGTATATAATATAACGAAATAATGTGATGAGACGTTTGGGTACTTGTACTGAAGAGGTGTCTGGAGTATTGTCTTTCTTAGTGTTGACTGTATGAATGAGTCTTGTAAAAATATATGACAGTGAATTGCATGTCTCAATTGCTTCAATTACTGCTAGTCTCGAAGTGTCCCAGCAAAAGCATCCACAAAGGTAAATAAATGGAACAGCGGCAAACCAACGGGGAGGGGAGGAGGGACTTTCAGTGATTGTAACTCCCCCTTGTTGTCACATTCTCTTTTTCACTGAGAGTCCACTGTACAGTAGAACCTCGTTATAATGAACCTGGATATAACGAACTATTGGATATAACGAAGCAATTGCAATTCCCCTTGAAATTCCCATAAATAAAATAGATATTGGCTATAACAAACTAATTATGGCTCCCCCTTCAACTTCGTTATAAGGAGGTTTTACTGTATGAGCTCAAGGGCTCCATTGACATTGTCATTGCAATTCAGGGGATAACTTTCAGATTTATCGTTTGGTTCGACTCACAGGAACCATCAGATGCTCTGCTCTGATAATTTAGAACATACCCGAGTGCAGGGTTTTGCACTGACCACTTCGTGCAACTGCAAACAGGCCAGCATGTCAGCACTGTTATCGCTACATGTGGTGACAGAATTGGCTGAGAGTGCAGGAGAAGTTCATTGAGAACTACATTATGCGTTGGTTTATTCAATTTTCCATTCGACTTCTACATGCACAGCTTTGTGGAAAGGCTTCTTGGCCTTGTCAAGCCCCGTCAAGAACTCTGGGTAATGCTGAAGAAATACACATCATCGTCATCCTGCAGCAACTACTATTATTTGGCCTGTTATTTGCTTCTGGGTTCCTCCGGCTGAAGCAAGGAATTGCAAAAAGTGCCTGTCTTCTCCAGTCTTGTCAAAATTTAGCCATCTATCCCCCACCCCCCTGCTGAAAGCTTTGGTGTGTGACAACAGAAAAGCTACTGCATGTGAAAGTATCAATAAGTTTGAGAAAATCCAATTACTTATAGCACAAGAGGCAATTTACAACAAAACTTTGGATGGCCTTGTTACTAGTGATGAGGAGCAGCCTCAATTGTAAAATATAACTTTTAAAGGTAATAGCGGATGCATCATGAAAAGCTTGCAAAAGCCCTGTTAACACCGGAGCCCAACAATGAAAACCAGGGTATTGGGAGGATACAGCCTCCACAGCCGAGCTGTGCCCATGACACATTTGTGAAATTCCTTTATAAGAGGCAGTGATAAGTAAGAGTCGGATACAAGAGATCATTCACTTGCATGGTTGGCTGCCCTCTCCCTCCTATCATGTGTACCTATTTTGTAACAGACACACTTCTGAGGATAATTGGGTATAGAGGGCAAAATATCCTTAAATTTTGGTTAATGGTCTTGCTTGTAACAAATATTTTAACACCAAATGTGATGCTGTTGGCTGCTAACTGCAGTTAATTTGTTGTTGAAACAAAGAGAAATTACCGTATTTTCCGGTGTATAAGACGCACCCCCAGTTTTCGCAAGTGCACATGCAAAAATTAATATATAAGACGCACCGGTGTATAAGACGCACCTATATTCACTCACTTCCCGCAAAGAAACTTCATAACGTGGGCTTGAGCGAGCCTTGTAAAATGCCGTACTTGCGTTTCTGAGCGCTAGTCCGTAAGAAAACTTCTACTACACCAAACTTGCGAGAAAAAATAATGCACACCCACTGAAACGTTCCGCATGACTGCACGGACCAAATATTTTATTCGTCGACGTCCTCAAAGTCCTCGTCCTCCGACGCGCTTTGGAATACCGTATTTACCCGCATAATTTGCGCACCCTAATATTTATCCAGCTTTACAAAAAAAAAAAAAAAAAACCTCGCATATTTTGCGCTCCCCGTTCCCAGCTAGCCGGCGCGCACGCACGGAGCAACAGCCGCGCGGCCGCGCCCCTCGCTGCGCAGGCGAGCGCAGTCATACGCAAAAGGGGCTGCGAGTGCGATGCCCCTTTTTCCGATTCTTTTCTCCGGAAGCCCCCGAAGCCCAAAGTACGGTCGCTAGGATAAAATCATGCGAGTGGGGGCGAAGAAAACGGCTGAAGCAGAGATCAAACGAGCCCGGCCTATCTCCGTCGCTCCGAGGGCTGATGTGGTAACATCACCCCGATCGGGACACCTGCCGTCGATGCGGGGATGAAAGGCACCGCCCGTCTTTAACGAGCATGAAAAGACGCGGAGGGGGGATAGTGTCGCTCGGCTGTCGGCTGCCGAGATAGCGCTATCTTGGCAGCCATCAGCGGCTCGTAAACACTTCTACGTGCTGCGCCTTCCCTGGAGCAGCCGTACGTTTTGCAGTGTTACGTTAGATCGTGTCCAAAAGAGTTACCGCGCTAGTTGCATTATATTACACGACATACTTCTTTTTTTTTTATTTCCCCGTTTTATGTACCTTGGTTTTGTTGTGGAACAGTAGTACCGGCACGTTGAGTCTTCGTTATTATAATTATGACGCATCATTCGCGTCAGACTGCTCTAGTCGTTAAAAAAAAAGACTCAATAAATAAAGTTTGTTCATCATCATCAGCATCAACACGAGTTTCTCCCAAAAGAACTAAAAAAAAAGTGCGTATAAGACGCACCGTTGTATAAGACGCACCTCCGAAAATTTTGGGAAAAAACCGCGTCTTATACACCGGAAAATACGGTATAATAATTGATAAAGTTGTGGTGGAGAAAACATGAATTGTGTTCTGAGTGACACAGTCCACCAAGCAAATTGCCTAACATTAAGGCAAATGACATATGACAGACCCCTTTCAACAGGCTCTACCCTTCTCTTATGGACAGTGTAGCTGTAGCGTGCCGATATCTAAAAAGGTTGATCAGAAAAATGAAAACATGGCACCCTGCTTATAAGATATAAGGGACAAAAACTGCTTCATGGTATGTGTCTCTTATGAAGGGGTTCAGCTGTATATTTGTAGCCATGCTCAGGGATCGGTGTCCTATTTGAGACGTGCTGAAACGGAAAATTTTGAGATAAGCTAAATCTTGAAGATAGCCTGCTGGCCGTGCACAAAGCAATTAGGCGTTTCAAAACGGTCAGTAGCATTATCACTTTCGTGTCTACTAGCACAGATGCGTCAGTTTGTGCGTGGCAACGTTATCTTACACTGCCTATTTGGCGTCACTAAGTCAAACTCCAATGCCAGATGAAGTCCATCCTCTTATGATTTGACGAATGATTCCACACAATCAAAGCATTAGTACTTGTGGCGGTAGTCTCCACACTCCAGGAAAAAAGAACAGGGTGCATGGTAGTGCAAACCAACACAAGGGACATTTATTTGCATCTTCTACATAGCAAGCCCACTAGCCGAATTATACAAATACTACTATGCCAATGAACGTGACATGGAATTGATGGCAATTGACTCACCGCTGGGTCATTCCACGCCAAACGTCCCAGACATTGCGCTCGACCCTCTCCAATTCTATTGTAAAAAATTGTGGACGTTCATATCAGTGCACTATTTGTCCTCGGAAAGTATTTCTAGCGAAAAAAAATTTTTTTTTTTTGTCTTTTACAGTGATTTGAACTTTGCCGTTGTGGGTGAAACCTAGGTTGCGAAAAAATACTCTAAAAAATACAATACTTCACGGAACACCTTAAATATCTGCTATTTGCTTGAAAAGGAATGGCACTATCTTATTATCACCCATTGACGACCACTACTATGTCTCACGATGTGCTTTGTGGTGAAGCAATGCTGCAATTCTGCGCATATTTTGATTATTTTTTTAAAATTCTACTAATATTACAAACACAATAGAACTGCATCACATGGCTGGATAGTTGGCAGTAAGCGTGTTAAAAAAGTATTGAAGTCGACGACCGAGTAGTTTCGAAGTGGAAGGGGCGCAAACATTGCAAAATGCGTGAAATGCCCCATGTTCAGGCACATGTAGAGTGGTGATGCGGTCCAAGTAAAAATGCACGCTTGGTGTCATTTGGAAGAGTAAACAAAGGAGACTTATTTGTGAAAGTTTAATCGGAGTGATATTTGTTTTAGGCGAGAAACAAAATTTTATGTTGAGCGTTCGCGGCGTGCCTGGGCGCGGGCCCGTAAGTCCGCTTCACTGCGTCGCCACACTTCCTTGGGACAACGCAAATATGCCGCGCCCACGCAGGTGGCAAGATCGTGTGCTGCTGTGAGTTTTCATGTTGCTGAAAACTTGCAATCAGTGTACATGGCTGGCAGAAGGTTTCGGAAAGGCACTAAAGGCTGCCGGTGAGTAGTCGGAGCTGAGCGCTACTTCATTGCCACGGCACTACATGCGCACGACACCGACGCGAGGAGCGTCGGTGTGTACTCTCCGCCTCCTCTCTCTCCTTACGTCTGTCACGCGCGCGCGCTCGCCGCGATAAGATTCCACAAAGTTCTCGCCTTTTGGAGACGCGACGTGGCCTTGGGCGCCCCTGCCGTGGGTGCCGATTTTTTTGTTGTTGTTTTGTACCTTCCCTTTAGTCCGACGCCGGGTTTCTAGTTGAAATAGGCACTATTTTGTGACACGCGTCCTTTCCACCAAGTAGCGGGAACCCTGGTGCCTCACTGCGCAGAGTTCCAACGGTGACGTTAGGTTTGTGTCTACCAGGAAAGCCGGCTGAGAGAACATGCAAGCACCATGCGGTGAAAACAACCTATTGGAGGATGTTGGCAGAACAGTTCTTACTTTCTGCAAGTAGTATGCTGCACATAAAGTATGGACACCTTATGGTAGTGATGACTTAACCTTCCCTTATATCTTTGCAGACTAGCTATCAAGATATGTGGAGTTGTGCGTTCAAAAAGATAACGAGGGAAAAGCACATTAGATTTTATTGAGCCGGCATGTAATCTTCAGTTAACTGTTACTTTAGGGATAGCAAAGCTGTTATTCCTGTCACGCCAGACATCTTCAATGTCATCAGTCAAATGAGGTTCGGTGCAATTAATGCTATCCAGTCGGTGGTGGTGCTACATAGGAAATTGGTTGTACATTCGTATTGCCAGTGGCAATACACTCTATCCTTATTGTAACGTAACGGGGTATAACGAAATAATGGATATAACGAAGCAAATAAAAATCTTGCAATCTCCATAGACGTACATGCATTTGAAACCTAGTTTTAGCGAAGCACAATTGACCTTCCAGTGAATATAACGAACTAAAATAGTCTCCGAAACCAAAAATCTGCGCGCGTTTGTGCCAACGAAATCGCTTCCAGTGGTGTACGGCGCGGCGATTAAAAAGTTCTGCGGCCCGATGAAACTGCTGCGAGTGGCCGCGTGCAAGCGGCGGCGCACAGGAAGATGTGCCGCTGCCTTCCTCCGCACTTGCCATTCCTCCCTCCCCCTTCTTTTTTCTCGCATCAGCAAGACGCCAAAGCATGGCCTCCGAGATCGCCAAGATGGGATCTCGGAAGTCATGCTAACTGCGCAGTCAGACGGCCAGCAGTAGATATATGAGGGACAAACGTGGTACGCCGTTGCTCGCGTGCGATGGTGAGAAACGATTAGTGCATACACTTGTCTCTTTACGGCAGCCTACGAACGCTGCCGAACGCTGATGCAGCTGGGTGCGGCCTCCGAAAATGCATCGGCGACTTAGCAAACTGCAAACCTGCCAAGCCAAGCCGGCGCTGCGTCGTTCGGTGGCCCTCATCATACGTGTTGTAGCGGCGAAGACGGTGCGCTCGGCGGTCCGCCGGGCGCTTCTCGTTCATGATGAGTGCGTTTTCGCTGTCTGTTAAGTGTTCGATAGCGTTGCCGTTTCTCCGGTTTTGCAGTAACATGGACAAGCCGCGTAAAACGGAAGCGAAAAGACAATCGCGTTGCGACAGAACGTGGCCTGTCGCTTCATCGCATATGTGGGTCTGTATAGCGTTTCCGCAGGCCACAGCGCCGTCTTATTTGCACGACAACATTTTCGCACCCAAATGGCAAATAATAGAAGTTAAAGACAATAATGTTTTTAACGAAATGCTGGATATAGCGAAGTAATTTCGTGTCTCCCTTCAACTTCGTTATAACGAGGTTCGAGTGTATTTCCGAATGAATCGGCCAGCAAAGTTGCAGAAAGAGCAGTGTGGCTGAAAACTCAATCTGCTAGCTTATTTTAAGGTTAATATGAGGTGTCAAAGCATAGATTGCATGACTATTCTAGCGCACAACGTTCTGTGGCAAAATGGAGGGAAGGTTACGGAGCCGGAGGGTCATGCATACATGCGCTATTGTATGTATGATGCCAACTTGAACTGATGTTCTTGCGAAAAAGTAAACTGGCTTCGGGCATTTGAAGGCCTACATTGTCAACCAGAAGGCAGATTGGCGAACTCGCACAAAACTTTCCGAAGCAGCCGTCGGGTCGTTCCGAGGACATAATCTGCAGCCCTTAAACGGACGAAGCTGTGAAGTGAGGACAAGACCTCACTTGCGCGCGCAATGCCTCCTTGTGTCGTCTGATAGCCACTGCATGTTGATGTATGTGCGTACGTTGTGCATATCCTACAGGATGTTTGCTCCTTGTGTTAGTGCAGTGTTAAATGCTTGTGTGTGTTCTTACCTAGTTGCAGGACAAGCATTTCCCGTTGCTGTGCTGTATTTGGACAGGAAAGGATGGAGACTGGGAGAGGCCTTCGATCGTCCTGCAATTGGCCTTGAGGACATACTGTCGCGCCACCTACGCTCTGACGTCACTCATAGGATGCCGTGTTTTGTCGTCTGCTACAACTCCACATTTCCTACGTGTATGCCACCGCGGGTCTTTTTGTTGCGGGCACCGCGAGCGCCTCCCCCCCTGCCTGATGACCGTCCTCCAAAAAAGCATTTTAGTGAACCGATAATCGGGGCAAGTATACGGCGATTCCGTGCCCCTGGTGACAATACCAGCTACTATCATGAGCCATAGCCAACGCCATATGAGACTATGCAATTGCTAGACACGCTGATGATTCGTTATGAAATATTTTGACGTCACATTTCACATGTCCTGTGTTGAACTAATGCAAGTGATCGTGAAACAGCGAATAAAATGTGCCACTGAATCAGGATATGGCAGAATACCACCGCGCAAGCGGCCCGCTCGCGCTGCCGACAACCTATGGGAATGATCGGCAGACCTTGCGCGTTTCAAGCATGCTTAGGAGTGCTGGCTTAGCAATGGCCCCCGCCGTTTTCTTTACGGTATAGGTTTACTTTTTGCATCAGCTCGTCGTATAGCCAAATAAGCTAGCTTATGTGGGACTAGTTAAGCTAAGACTCATTAGGACTAGCCTCATTAAGGAATACTAATGAAGCCAAGCCTACTAAAGCTAATTTACTCAAACTAGCGCAATTAAGCTAAAGCTAATTATGCCGGTTTGTTAAACTAAACAAAGCCTGATTAGCCTAATATTAATTAAGTCATATCTATATAAGGTAATTCTAATTAACCCAAGCCTAATAACCTTAAGGCCAATGAAGCCAATGATAATTAAACAAAGCCTAATTAATTTATTACTAATTACACAAGCCTATTTCAAATAAAAATAAGCCGAACCTAGTTAGGCTGACTAAGTAAGCCATGCCTAATTAGATCAAGACAGCCTTTTACTAAGGATATGTATATCAAGTTGACCGGCGTAATTCAGCCAATGTGAATTAATGCAAGATTAATTAAGTTAGCACCGATTGACGCAAGCCTGACAGCGCTACGGCTAAACTGGTTGCGAAGTGAGACCTAGCAAGGCAATGTAAGAACCATGTCCAACTTCAAATCGACGAGCTGCGGTGCGTTAAGCCATGCGCGTCTCAATGCAAACCTGGCCTATTTTTTTTTTTTGTTCGCTTACAGTTAGCCTGCCCATTCTCCAGCATCAAGAACTTTATTTACAAACAGTCCGAGAACTCGCGGCTGCTTTCCGAAGGAAGTTTTGTTTACGTGCCCAAGCACAATTAGTTTGGTGTAAAACAAAGCGACAATTAGCATGAGGAGGCTTATTTGGCAGCACTTCTTAAAGCTTCAGCCATCACAAGCAAGGATTTGCACGAGCTCGTTCTGTACATGCCGATTACGGCACGCCAGATTCGCACAGGCAGAAATATTACTTAGTTATAATGGAAAAATATGGCGGAGGCCAGAATTAAATAAACAATGAGAACGGCGTGTTAATTTGTTGGAAAGCGAATGTATATGATAACATTACGTTCTTCATATAACCACATAACTTTTCAGACGTAGGGATAAGAAAATCACGAATGAAAACAGATACGTCATGAAATTTTAGGCTTTACACAATATTTTTTTATGCTACCACATGGCGAAAAATGGTCGAATACTGCTCTGCATACCGATAATGAACTTGACATTCCCGGAAGCGAACGTTCCATGCTGATCCTTAAGACGACAAGAGGTTTAGAACGCGCGATTTGACACGCACGTCACGTTTTACAAGGGAGCTACGCAGCACAACGAGCAAGGTAAGAGGGGGCATCCTACCTATGACGTCAAAACGATCGCAGCGCCGACCACTGCAGTGGTGGGCCTCGCGGCCAATAGTCTTACCTTTTTTGGCATTTTGGGCAAGATTTTGAGAGACCGTATTTTTATTCAGGAAGGCGCGCAATAAGTAGAGGAATGCTCTACGACGCGGGAAAACGCATTTTGTGCGACTTCTGATCGAGTCAAAATTTCACAAAAAACCCAATACTATAGTCTTTGTCATGAGTAAGTACCACGGAACGTAGCACTATTTCAGTGTACCGGTGTGGTAGAGTGGTAGATAACAGTAAAATTCCAACTGAGTCGGTCATAGTTACATTTGCAGGAACTACTCGGCCATCAGAAATTAAGGCTTGGCCCTTAATATACAGAGTAGAGGCGCTGTCTTCTCGTCCTCTCCAGTGCGTAAGGTGTTGGCGCTATGGCCACACGGTGAAAGGATGCAGATCCTCTGCCAGGTGCCGAATTTGTGGCGAGGATCATGTGACTAGTGATTGCAAAAGTCCTGATGAAAAGTGCTGTCTCTGCAATGACTCCCATCCCGCTGATTATGCTAACTGTCCGGCAAAAGCAAAAGAAATGGCAATTTTAGAAATTGTAGATCGACGACGCTGCTCACGTCGTGAAGCTATAACTGAAATTCAAGCTCGATCACAAGGCTACGCTGGTGTTACAGCCCGCCTAGCTGGATCCATGGAAGCGTCTCTTTCCGCGACTATTGCCGATGCGGTAGAAAGAGCTATGGAAAAAGCCATGGAGCGCCTTGCAGGTAATCTTTGTGAGACGTTGTTGCAAATAATGACTAATCAGGTGGCCCACATAATTAAGTCAACATCGGCTGTTATTCCAGTTTCCCAAGGGGCACAGTGTCTACAGCCATCAAACGAAGTAGCGTCCGATGCCACTTCACAAGATGCCCAGAGTGCGGTCCTGTCAGCTGATACAATCAAGAATCAGACTGAAGACATTAACGATGACGCGCAGGAGTTGGAGGACATGGATATGGATCCTCGAACACTGAAACGATTGAGGTCACCGCTGTCTAAGAAAGGCACGACAGCCATTCATTCTAAGACGAAAAAATATTTGAAGGAGAGCCTTTCTAGGAAAGATTTCTTAAAAGAGAGTATTTTAAGCAAGGCAGTGGCTGAGGCCAATCTATTTCAACAATAGGATCCATAAAAATTCTTCATTGGAATTGCCGCTCTATTCTTTCTTCAAGAACAGACTTATTATATTTGTCAGCCAAATTCACTCCAGATATAATTGCATTACAGGAAACTTGGCTTTCAGGTCACCAGTCTTTTCAATTAAATAAGTATCGATCATTCCGGCTAGACCGCCCATCGAAGGGCGGAGGATTAGCATTCTTTGTTAACAACCGAATTAGTCTTAAGGCCAAAATTTCATATAAGCTTATGTCTCCTGAAAGCGAAATATTCGCCTTGGAAGTATCCTTGCCAGGTTGTCCGCCATTTTCTTTAGTTAATTTATATTTTCCTGCAGGGGTGCAAAATACTAATTTATTAGACTCTGCTGTGGCATCCTTAGGCAAATATAAGATCCTTGTGGGTGATTTCAACTCTCACCATGTTAGTTGGGGTTTTAGAACCGATAAATGCGGCAAGCGCCTTTGGGAGTGGTCAGTAGATAACAACTTGACTTGCCTTAATTCTGGAACTCCTACATATATCAATCATCGGTCCCGCTCAGTATTGGATTTAAGTTTTATAAGTTCAGGGATAACTAGTTCCTCCTGGATGACCTTGGACAGCGGCACAAACAGCGACCACTTCCCGATAATGTTTGAGGTTAATTGTCCGATAATGCTGGCATGTTCTCGCACCCGAGTTTTTGTTAATTATAATAAATTCAAAAATGATCTCAAAGCAGCGTTAGTTTCCGGCTTAGAAGATGGCGAAGATAATAAGGCTATGAAGCTTAGTGCCATAATGAAAAAGACGTACAAAAAAGCAGAATTCATTGTCCAATCTCCCAAAGGAGTTTCTTGTAGCCCTTGGTGGAATGCAGATTGCGCTCGTGATCACAGACGACGGCAGGCTGCGTGGAAACAACTTTTCTATAATCAATCCCCGAAGAATTGGTCAGATTACAAATTTCTTGCAGCTATCTTCAAACGAACAGTCGCTAAAGCTAAAGAGGATTATGATAAAAGGCAACGCGATTTCATTTCTAAACCAGAAAACAAGAAAGCATTATTTAGATATATGAGAGCTCGCAAAATCCTGCCATCTCCAGCTAATGTAGAATGTGTAATTCCATCGTCAGAGGAACTGACCAAGTCATTAGAACTAATTGCTAAAGGACTGGAAAGCAGATTCACATCGACTATGTCTCAGGTCTTCAAGAAACCACCGGATACGACTGATTTCACAGAAGTCACATCTGCAGAATTGACGGAGGTGATCAGATCTTTACCACCATCTGCTCCAGGCCCTGATGGAATTACGGTCACAATGATCAAAATTTTATTTGATCTCTCACCATGTGACCTCCTAAACACTATAAACTATTCACTAAAAAACGCCTGGATTCCCCATGATTGGAAATTAACTAAAGTGATTCCAATACCTAAAATGCAAGGATTAGGATTCGACATCGATAATATCAGGCCCATTTCGCTTACTTCTAATATGGTTAAAGTGATAGAACGTGTACTTTACCCCAAATTAGCAAATTTTGTGGAAGATAACTTCATATTGAAGCCTTTTCAAGTAGGCTTTAGATCGAACTGCTCAATATGGTGTGCGCACGTGGATATAGAGAGCAGGATTCAACTTGCTCGTAAGCGAAGACAACATGCTGCATTGGTAACGCTGGACTTAGCTAAAGCGTATGACAGCGTGGAACACGCAATTCTCCTGACAACCCTAGAGACCTATAATTTTCCAAAATATTTGATAGCATGGATAGCAGAATTTTTGAGAGCTAGGGAATGCTTTTGCTTTAAGGATGGCTGCTACTCTCCTAGATTCACACAAACTCGTGGTGTTCCTCAAGGAGCAGTTCTTTCTCCGTTATTGTTTAACGTCCTAATGAGCTCCATCCCTACTTGTGAGCGTGTACAACCTTACGTTTATGCTGATGATATTGCATTCTTTGCAGCCGACAGCGACATTCATATACTCTATCAAAATTTGCAACGTTACATGAATACGCTTCGTAATTGTCTTTGCAAAATTGGCATGTCCTTAAACGTTAATAAAAGCTCGATCTTAGTGTTCCCTTTAAGTGATCCTATTTCTATCTCTATATATTACAATCAAGACCTTATTCCCCAAGTCGATTCTCTCAAATATTTGGGAATAATTTACGATGCAAAGCTAACTTGGATTTCTCACATAGAGCATATAAAATCTAAGGCTCAGCGTGCCTTAGGTGTGCTGCGCAGATCAAGCAACAGACGGTTTGGGTTACGCAGGGACGCTCTCCTGAGGATCTACAAGATGTACATGCGCCCAGTAATGGAATTTGGTTGCGCTCTATTTTCAGGTTCCCCAGCTTACAAAACTAAGCCGCTAGTTCTCTTGGAACGTGAAGCACTGCGACTTTGCATAGGCTTACCTAAATGTACAGCCAATACTGTTCTGTATCAAGAAGCTCGCTTGCCTACATTGTCTTGCAGATTCCGAATCTTAACTATACAAACATTCCTAAAATTGTATAGTTTTCCGCTCAGACGAACTGAATATGTGTTCATCAAAGAGCCAGACTCGTTTTTTCTAGAACATTGGCCCCGCTTCCATACACCACAGATTATATTTGTGCAAAGACAATTAGATAGCATAAACGTTAACATTCGAGAGTTAATTGCATCAAAAGGCTCAAATCAGGGGATCACGATTGAATATAATGATATTTTTCCCGGAAACGCAAAATTTCTGTCTACTAGGTTCTTAAATAATCAGCTGCAAGACTACCTTGGGCAAGCACAAACAAATTACATAATAGCTACAGACGCATCTGTGAAGGGCGAAAAGGCAGGTGTGGGGATCTTTTCATCAACGCTTGATTGGTCCTTCTCACTGAGATTACCAGACTACACCCCCATTTTTGCAGCAGAGCTTTTAGCAATCATTTTGGCGCTGAGGAAACTCCCTGCGGCTGCGACTAATGTGGTGGTTTTAACCGATTCCCATTCGGTTTGTACTTCTCTTACATCTTCATCCAATTCACAAGCCCTGCAGATGTTTTTAGCATTAGTTCCGCCACATCTTAGCCTTGTAAAATTGCTGTGGGTACCGGGCCATAGCGGATTGTATTTAAATGAGATGGCCGACTCATTAGCTGGAGCATCTCTTCAAGGACCGTCGATAAAATCAGTTTTTCCAGCAGAGCAGTATATAACAGCAATCAGATATAGAAAATTTTCTATACATAGAGATTCAATGGAAACTATCACAGCTTCGTCAGAATACAGACATTTAAATTATCAATGGAAATCTAAATGGTGTCCATCAAGGCAATCTGAGGTAATTCTCAGCAGGTTTCGATGTCGTGTCCCTCCGCTAAATCTTTACGCACACAGGGCTGGTTTGGTTTTGTCGCCCCTCTGCCATTTCTGTCGTGAAATTGAAAGTATAGATCATTTGTTAGTTTGCCGCCAGTACAAGTTCCCCCGAAAAAGACTTCTAGAAATTCCGATCAGTACGTTGGGACTAAATTTAACAACTGAAGTTGCTCTTTCTTTTGGTGCCTCAGCTCTGGGATATTGCCACAGGGATGTATTCAATGCTGTGTGCAATTACATACAAATGACAAACCGTATACGATTTTGACAATTCCGGTTAAAAAAAAAAAAGTCAATTGTAAAGACAGTCTACTCTTCTCGTGAGTACTGCAAAACATACTTAAGTTATTCTTCGGTACATGTCTTGGTGACTCATCTGTCAGGTTTGAATGGTTAACATGCACAATTCCACTAATTAAATTCCCTCTAAAACATCCTTTTTTCTCTCTCTCTCTATCGGTTCCTTCCAATAATTTAAAATCAAAACGTAATCACCTCTTGGCCAATCCCCCCTGGTGGGTAAGTGCCGTAATTCTTCAGGAACATCATCATCATCATCATCACGAGGCGCGCTCGCAGAATTCGGGCCAGGGCAGTGCAGTTCCAGGCTCCTGGACGAGCGAGAGCTTCTACCGGGTGATACCTGGTGCGTGCCACGGTACAGAGGTCCGCAGAGCCGGGCGAGGTCCAGGGTGGCCGAGGTTCCGAGGTCCCAGGTGCCAGTGTTCGGGCCACTGGCTGGATCAAGGGCCGCCGAGCGGTGTCGAGCCGTACCCAGCGGTGTTCGAGGTTCGGGCGTGGGCCGCTGGTTCCTGACTGCCGTGAGCTGTGCCTGGTGGTGTCACCGGTGAAGAGAGGAAAGCCGAGTGCTGAGCTGCCGCACCGCAGCCGTGTTGAGCAGCATTTCGGCACGTCACAGACGGTGCTGTGCTGGACGGGACTGCCACGTGTTACCGACACGCGTGGGTGTTCAACGAGGCGCCCGAGGCTGAAGTTGAGCCCGTGCTGTTCCAGGCATCTCCTGGACGCCGCTACCGCGCCGAGGAACGTGAGACTTGGAGCACGGGACTCCTCTCACCCGTTTCTGTTCCCGCGTGCCGTGGTGTACCTTGCGACGACAGCTACACCAGTCTTCTTCCAGTTAACTTTCACTTTGTTATATAAATGTGTAAAAACGCCTCCCTGTCTGTTTTCTGCGCCACTGCACATTAGCAGAAGTGCCGAACCGTCCTAAACATCACAATTTTTCTGGCGTCCGCGACAGTCTTACCTTTTGTGGCATTTTGGGCAAGATTTTGAGAGACGTATTTTTATTCAGGAAGGCGCGCAATAAGTAGAAGAATGCTCTAGGATGCGGGAAAACGCATTTTGAGTGACTTCTGATCGAGTCAAAATTTCACAAAAAAACCAATACTATAGTCTTTAATCAAAAGAAGAGGCGTGCAGGACACGGACACAAGGAGAGCAGTGAACAACACGAACGCCGCTAGAAATGAAGCTCAAAAGGACAGAAAGTTGAGCGAGTTGGTAACAGTCAATAATCAAAAGAAGAGGCGTGCAGGACACGGACACAAGGAGAGCAGTGAACAACACGAACGCCGTAGAAATGAAGCTCAAAAGGACAGAAAGTTGAGCGAGTTGGTAACAGTCCATAATCAAAAGAAGAGGCGTGCAGGACACGGACACAAGGAGAGCAGTGAACAACACGAACGCCCTAGAAATGAAGCTCAAAAGGACAGAAAGTTGAGCGAGTTGGTAACAGTCCATAATCAAAACAAGAGGCGTGCAGGACACGGACACAAGGAGAGCAGTGAACAACACGAACGCCGAAACTGCTCTCCTTGTGTCCGTGTCCTGCACGCCTCTTCTTTTGATTATGGACTGTTACCAACTCGCTCAACTTTCTGTCCTTTTGGACTATAGTCTTCCCTTTTTTGGCATCTTGGGCAAGATTTTGAGAGACCGTATTTTTATTCAGGAAGGCGCGCAATAAGTAGAGGAATGATCTACGATGCGGTAAAACGCAGTTTGTGCGACTTCTGATCGAGTCAAAATTTCACAAAAAACCCAATACTATAGTCTTACCTTTTTTGGCACTTTGGGCAAGATTTTGAGAGACCGTATTTTTATTCAGGAAGGCGCGCAATAAGTGGAGGAATGCTCTACGATGCGGCCAAACGTATTTAGAGCGACTTCTGAACGAGTCAAAATTTCACAAAAAACCCAATACTATAGTCTTACCTTGTTTGGCATTTTGGGCAAAATTTTGAGAGACCGTATTTTTATTCAGGAAGGCGCGCAATAAGTGGAGGAATGCTCTACGATGCGGGAAAACGCATTTTGTGCGACTTCTGATCGAGTCAAAATTTCACAAAAAACCCAGGACTATAGTCTTACCTTTTTTGGCATTCTGGGTAAAATTTTGAGAGACCGTATTTTTATTCAGGAAGGCGCGCAATAAGTAGAGGAATGCTCTATGATGCGGCCAAACGTATTTAGAGCGACTTCTGAACGAGTCAAAATTTCACAAAAAACCCAACACTATAGTCTTACCTTTTTTGGCATTTTGGGTAAAATTTTGAGAGACCGTATTTTTATTCAGGAAGGCGCGCAATAAGTAGAGGAATGATCTACGATGCGGGAAAACGTATTTTGTGCGACTTCTGAACAAGCCAAAATTTCACAAAGAACCCAATACTATAGTATTACCTTTTTTGGCATTTTGGGCAAGATTTTGAGAGACCGCATTTTTATTCAGGAAGGCGCGCAATAAGAAGAGGAATGCTCTACGATGCGGGAAAACGCATTTTGTGCGACTTCTGAACGAGTCAGAATTCCACAAAAAACCCAATACTATAGTCTTACCTTTTTGGCGTTTTGGACAAAATTCTGAGAGACCGTATTTTTATTCAGGAAGGCGCGCAATAAGTAGAGGAATGCTCTACGATGCGGGAAAACGCATTTTGTGCGACTTCTGCTCGAGTCAAAATTTCACAAAAAACCCAAGACTATAGTCTTACCTTTTTTGGCATTTTGGGCAAAATTTTGAGAGACCGTATTTTTATTCAGGAAGGCGCGCAATAAGTAGAGGAATGCTCTACGATGCGGGAAAACGCATTTTGTGCGACTTCTGAACGAGTCAAAATTTCACAAAAAACCCAAGACTATAGTCTTACCCTTTTTGGCATTTTGGGCAAAATTTTGAGAGACCGTATTTTTATTCAGGAAGGCGCGCAATAAGTAGAGGAAACCAATACGATGCGGGAAAACGCATTTTGTGCGACTTCTGATCGAGTCAAAGTTTCACAAAAAACCCAAGACTATAGACTTACCTTTTTTGGCATTCTGGGCAAGATTTTCAGATACCGTATTTTTATTCAGGAAGGCGCGCATTAAGTAGAGGAATGATCTACGATGCGGGAAAACGCATTTTGTGCGACTTCTGAACGAGTCAAAATTTCACAAAAAACCCAAGACTATATAGTCTTACCTTTTTTGGCATGTTGGGCAAAATTTTGAGAGACCCTATTTTTAATCTGGAAGGCGCGCAATAAGTAGGGGAATGCTCTACGATGCGGGAAAACGCATTTTGTGCGACTTCTGATCGAGTCAAAATTTCACAAAAGACCCAAGACTATATACTTACCTTTTTTGGCATTCTGGGCAAGATTTTCAGATACCGTATTTTTATTC